>PVKS010001873.1:0-129896 GCA_004027875.1 Aplodontia rufa | reverse complement strand
GGATACAAAAGCTTTGGTACATATATACTATGGAATACTACTCGGCCATAAGGGAGCATGATATGATGTCTTTTGAAATCAAATGGATGGAGATGGATAGAATTATGCTTAGTGAAGTCTCCCAATCTCAGAGACTCAAGGGTCGAATGGTTTCTCTCATCTGTTGATGCTATCATAGTTAGGGAAGCAGTAGGGCTAAAGGCTAACCTAGCAAAACTGCAAATTGAATGACTGTCTGAACATTAGGGGGATGGCTCTATAGGATTCTCAGAGGTGTAGGGAGGGGGATGGGGAGGGGAAGGGTATATGAAGAACTCATAGGAGACTGGAAATTGGGAAGAGGGGGGAACCATCCCAGAAGCCGATGTCATTCCTCCACAAACTATCCATTCAAGGCATGAGCTCTTCTGGGGGAAAATGCAAAAGGTAAAATTCAAGGTGGATATCTATGATCTGGTTTTTCCCCTCAATAACAAAGTTTATATCCACTGATTGATACTGTTTTGATAATGTTTCTCCCTCAACTGTATTTCTATATTCTAATAAAAAAATGACAAAAAAAAAAGAAAAAATGATATTGCATCTATTAAGGGTGAGTGGATGGCATTGGAAGAAATCATGCTGAGTGAAGTTAGTCAAACACAGAAAGTCAAAGACCAAATAGTATCCCTCATTTGTGGAGGCTGGACCTAAACCCAGGCTCAGGAGTAAAGTACACAAACTCATGTATTAGATCCATAGAACAAAAATGCAAAACGTTAATATTTATGAGATATAGTTGCAAGATACTTCATAAGATATTTGAGCAAGCTATGCTGCATACCTATACAAAAAATGTAAATATTTAATCCCCCTGTCAAATATTTTGAAGAATAACAAGGGATGATAGCAAGGCAGGAGAAGGGGAAATGTTGGAACTAAGATAAAGCAAGGTACGTTCCAAGCAGTTATAAATGTCACTGTATATACTATAGCCACATATATAAAAAATGTTCTTCATAGTATAAGACTTATGTCACTGTATTTGGGTTTTTTAGGAACAATATAGGACCAAGAAGAAAGGCAAGGGATCAGGGGACAGGAGGAAGGAGATAGAGGGATGTGTTGGGTGTTATTGAACAAACTATATTGCTGAATTGTGTGCATCTAGGAATATGTGACAACTAATCCCAACATTATGTAAACTATAATGCACTAATAAAAAATAAATTTAAAAAAAAGACAATTTTAAAAATAAACATGAAGGGGCTGGAGCGGTGGCTCAGCAGTTACAGCGCTTGCCTGGCATGCGCAACTATACGGGTTCAAACCCCAGCACCCACATACACAACTAAGTGTCAGAGCAAAGAAAGCCATGTGAAAAACTCAATAAAAATTGATTCTCTCTGTCTCTCTCTCTCACTGTCCTTCTATCTTAAAAAAAGTAGAAATAAAAAATACAATAAACATCAAGCCAGGCACAGTGGTACACTCCTATAATCCAAGCAACTTGGGAGACTGAGGCAAGAGAATCACCAGTTCAAGGACAGCTTCCGCATCCTAGCAAGGCTTTAAGGAATTTAGTGAGATACATCTCAAAAAAAAATATAAAGGGCTGGGGATGTGGCTCAGTGGTTGAGTGTCTTTGGGTTCAATCCCTGATACCAAAAAATAAATAAACATCAATAGAAAATAAAGATAGGATAATTGTAGGCAATTCAGAAAACCAAACTGAAATAAAGAAATAGTAATCACTTATCATTTATTTTGTGCCAGGTGCTGTTTAAGAGACTTAAATATATTACATATGCTTACATATAAATCATTTTAGTACATGTTAACTAGTCAATAAATGTATCAAAACTTTAAAGAAATTGAAATCAAAACAACGATACCATCAGACTGGCAATGACTACAGCAATTATAGCCAGCGGTTCCAGAAGGTGTGCAGCACTCTCATGCATGTCGGTGGGAGTGTAAACGACATGACCAACTTGGAAGGAAGGTTGGTAAAACATGGAAACGCCACATGCCCATCTCCAGTGACTCCCAAACAATTCTGTAGTCAGAACCGCACAGTAAAGAAATTATAAGTTTGCTGCAAGAGGAGGAACACACAATCGTTTCCAATGCAACACTTTTTTAGCCTCCTACCTTATTAATTTCTTAAATCCTCATTATAATAAACATATAACAGAAAACAGGAAGCTGCTTTAACATTTATCATCAATAATGCAAAGTTTATATAAATTATGGTACATCACATAAAGTAAGGACAAATGTTTGAGGAGACACATGGGGTGTCCTGATTTGAATATTAAAGACTGTGAACATGTATGAAAACATCACATGATACCTCATCTATATGTAAAATTTAAAAATCATTGTATATCCAAGCTATGGAAAGTTATGCAGCTTTCAAAAATGGTGATAGAGATCTGAAATTTCTGGCATTAGTATATTACTTAAAAAGTGAAGAAATACAAATTGCATATGCAGTGTGATATATATATATATATATATATATATATAGAGAGAGAGAGAGAGAGAGAGAAGCAAGAGAACAACCTGAGAGAATGTGCTACAAAAGATTAAAATTTATTAAACCAAACACTGGATTATGTATCATCTTCATTTTCTTGTTTTTACTTTTCTGAAGAGCATTTGAAAAAAATATCATACTCACTTTTTTCAAATTATAAGAGATAGTTAAAACCATTGATGGGAATAAATAATCTCTAATTACTAAGCAACAATATGAAACTCTGGACTAAGCATACAACTTCAGTGAATTATAGGATGAAATAAACCTAAAGAAAGCAAAAAAGAGTAATTAAACTAGTTTAATAAATGAAAAAATAAACAACTAATATTTTAATAAATTACAGCAGAATTAAAAACAAGATTTAGAAAAATGGAAAATGTATAAGGAGACTAATCAAAACATGGAAAGGAAAGTATTATTTTCAATTGTGCAGAGAATTTTGTGAAAGAGCCTTAATATCTCAATTAAAATTATGTGTTCATAGAAAAAATCCATCTTCAAAAACTGAATCAAAAAGATACAGACAAACTGAATAAAACAATGATAGCGAAAAGAATTTAAAGCTTTGTAAAGGATCATTTCCAGAATTTTCCAGGGCCTTTTAGTATTTATGTACAAATTTATAGAAACTTTCCAAGGAATTGGAGGTTTTCAAATGACTAATACCACTACCACAGGTTAGAAAAGAATGTAAAATACCTAGATGTCGTTTTCAGAAACTAATATAGCTCTAATTCCCATATTAGGCAAAATTAGAACACAGAAAGGCATAAAAAAATCCAGTTTGGAATAAAGATTCATATAAGTAAAAATCTAGCACAGACAAAGCACACAATGCTAACCCCAATACAAAGGTTCTGGGGTGCCTCAACATTCCAGAATGCTCCTCTCAGTTCATCTTCTCTCTCCTGTGGAACTAGCTTGCTCAGGGCCACCCCAGCTCATGGAGCAGTTATGTAAACACCTATGTGTACAGACCTCATGTGCCGTTTAGCTGCTCTGGAACGTTAGTGATTTCAAATTATTAAAAGGAAGAGAATTGAGACAGGCTTGGTGGCACCTTCCTGCAATCCCAGCTACTGGGGAAGCTGAGTCAGGAGCATCACAAACTGGAGGCCAGTTAGCAAGCCCCTGTCTCCAGATGAAATAAAATGACTGGGGACATAATTCAATGGTAGAGGAATTGCCTAGTATGTGCATGTCCCTGGGTTCAATCCCTAGTCTCACTCACACACACACACACACACACACACCACAGCACAGGAGAGAACGGTCTCTACCTTGATACTGAAGCTTCTAGTGCTCAGTCCTTCTCTTTGAGAAGGGCTCACAGGGCTATAATTCAAGACCTCAAACAAAACAAGGAACAGGCCAGAGGAGTCAGAAGATTCTACTTATTTGAAGAACAGGGATTAGGAAGAAGGTGTCATTGAGCTGTTTCTTCAGAGACAGGGTCTGGACATTCTGCATCATCACACTCCATGTGGAGAGGAATTTAGCATCTTGTTTTACTTCATAGTCAAAGATGAAGAATAAAAACCCAGGTCCAGTTAGCCATGATGGTAATAAATACACTAACTTAACCTTGCCAGATAAAATACAGACCACTCAGTTAAATTTGAATACTAGACAAATCATTTTGAGTATAACTATGTCTAAAATATGTAACACTTGGCAAGCCACCTTCGGGTGAGGAGTGGATTATCAGAAAGGTTCAGCAGTCGTGCCTTCTACGTGCATTTTGGATATTCGAAGAATGCTTTCTTTTGCCTTTCCTCCCTGCTTTCTTTACCCCTTTAACCTTCTTAAAAGTTCAGAAGGATTCACTGAACACACCCATCCAAGCACATTTCAGACACAGCTAACACTGAGCAGGGAGAAGAGAAGGACTTCAGAGTCCCTGAGAGAGGCAGTCCTGCTCCTGTCTCCACCAGAGCACAGCATGCCCCAGGCTCTGAGAGCTGGCTGCCTCTCCAGAGGCCAAGCCAGGTAGCAAACAGCCAGGGTAGAGACGGAGAATCCAGGAGCCTGGCAGAAACAGCCACTTTTCCTGGACACATCACTGAATTGTAAGTTTTAAAAGGAAAATAGAGCTGACCATTATGGTATTTGGGATTTCCACAAAGCTATTTCCAAAGATGGCTGTGATAAATATTTCCCAAGAGGAGACAAATCCAAAAACAGCCACAGAATAGGATGGTGGTTAAGAAAATGGAGTCTGAAGTTAGACAGAGCTGGGTGTGAATTCCAGCTCCACCCTTTGTGAGCTGAGCGACCTTGAGCGGAAAGTTCAACCTCCTGCAGACTCAGTTTCCTTTGCACAGAGCTGGGAATGATCATAAAGCAATTAAATGAAATGATATACATTGAGCCTGGGCCACAATAGTTACTCAGTAAGAGGTAATCACTATAGTATGCCAATATGTACTTTTTTTTTTTTTTTTCCCAAAGGCAAAAGAAATTGCAAGGATGGTTAACTTTCCCAGCATTTCCTCAGACCCCTGGGAGAAATCAGGGCACCTGTGGTATAGAATCAGGGTCACCATAGTCTAGGATGAGTTCCTGCATTCCTGGGCAGTTCCAATGTCTTCCCAATGCCAGGATCCTTCCCAGGGTTCCAGCTGCTCAGGGTTATTCACCAAGGAGTGAGCAGGGAAGGGGTGGGGCCAAAATGCTCCAGCACCTGAGTGACTTTAAGATAGAAGGACTTTTAGAGGCAAGGAATGTCTGAGATTCCAGAAGATACCCGAGAACTCTCTTTTCCCAGAGGTTAGAAACTAGTTCATGTGCTCTTAACCCAATGAGGCTTACAGTTCATAGTGGAGGGAGAGAGAAGATCGTTGGCCTTAATTAGCTCCAAAAAAAGCCCAGAACTCCTGGGATTAATCCAAAATCAAGCAGAACTTCTAGTGGAGAGATCCACGCTCCCAAATTTCAGCATTAGTAAAATGAAGCCAAATGTAGGACAGTTTCTAAACCATTAAACTAACATGTACATGTTAGAAGAACTAAAGTTATCTTTGCCACTATCACTGTGCATGGAAATGGCTCAGCCACAACAAGTTAGTAAGCTCTGTGAAAGAATGGACCATGTCCACCCTTTTTACTGCTCTATTCTCAGGGAATGTCAGATGGCTCTTACATAGTTGGTAATAAGTAAATATTAATTTCACGGAATTGCTTGACTTTAGTAGTGGAAGCTGGACTTGAAACTTGATCTGACCCTAAAAGCCATATTCACATTGCCAAGGCAAACACAATACCAAGGGACGTTCCTCCCCTCTTTCTCCCTAAAGTTCACTTGGAGTCCAGCGACCTGGAGGAGGGAATTTATGAATAGAGAAATTATGATAGACATTGCTAGCCACCTCTCAAATGTCCACTTTCTCCATTTCTGTTTTGCTACAAGAAGTTTAATTTATTCAGGTGATAAATTCCCTATTTAAATATATTCACCTCCTAGAAATATTGAGTATCTTAATTATGATAATAATTTCATAAGTGTATGCATGTCAGAACTCATCAAACTGTATAATTTATATACATGCAATTTCTGCATATAAATTATATACGGTAATATAGTAAAACACTCAGACACATGCACACAACATACGCTGTCTGGACCTTTTGGTGATTCATTTCTGGCCAAAAATATGTACATATATGTATATTGAACGAGCTCCCATCAAAGTTATCTTATTATTGTAAAACAGGAAGCCTTGCCTGGAATGAACATTTTATCTTCTGAAAGTCTCTTGTCCCTCTGCCTAGAGATGGAACAGAGCAACTGTCCTGAGAGAATGAAAACAAGAAAGCCCCAACAGAGTGCTAATGAGATAGAAAGCTAGAAGGAACTGTTCTTGACGACTCTGGAGAAGCTACACCAGCTTTTTGGCCTATCTATATTCTGACTTCTTATTTTATGAGCAAAACAAGTCCCTATTTGTTTGACCTGATATAGTATGATTTCTTCCTATGTCACATCTTGCAATAACTGAATGGCAACATTCCTGCACCAATTTTAAGGCAGACAACACTGTATCATTCCTAAAAGTCTTCAATTGTTGTAGAGTAAGGTCCAAAGTCTCTCCAGCCTCCTCTTCCACTGTGGCCTCCTGGGAACACTTCCTTCCAGGCCCATCTGCCTCTTAACTGTTCTCCAATCAAGCAAAGCATTTTAAGATTAATGGTGTTATCTTAACCTGATATATTTTTTCTTCCAGAAACTTTTACAGATCCTAGAAGATTCAAAGAATTTTTTTAGTACACAGACAGATGAGGGGCTGGAGTGGTGGCTCAGTGGTTATGGCACTTGCCTGGCATGCACGAGGACACAGGTTTGAACCTTAGCACCATTTACACAACTAAGAGTCAGAGGAACGAAAGCCACATGAAAAACTAAATTGATTTTCTTGCCCCCACCCCTCACTCTCTCTCTCTTTTTTTAAAAAAAACCCAGGGGTTGGGGATTTAGCTCAGTGGCAGAGCACTTGCCTAGCACACGCAAGGGCCCGAGTTCGATCCTCAGCCCTGAAAAAAAAAAAATTTAAAAAATTTTGAGAAGAAAATTGATATCTCCTGAACATAGGTCAGGTGCTCTGCACCTTACATACCCACTTCCAAAGCAGGACAATCAAACGCTCTGGTAAAGGACCTGATTCACTCTTGACTTACAGTTCACCTCTAAGCTCTCACTTTAAAAATTGATTAATAAATTATCATTTTGGGGGGATTATGTCAAGATGGACAAGCTCATTTACAATAGTGGCATGAGAAAAATTAAAATTTTAAGATTGTGTTTTCCTCTTCTACAGTGTCTGCTTATACAGAAACACACTGTTTTATATTTGTAATGGAACATACAAGTACATTTTTTATATTGCCTCACAGTAGAAACTATAAAGGCTGATATGTTTGCTGTGTGGTGACTAAATCCCCAAGTTATTGACCAAAATATTTTGTTTCCAGAGCTACTAATTTTGTAACTAGGAGAAACTAATTAAACCTTCCAGTTCACCCATCTGTCAAGGACAGAGAAAATTACATTTGCCATCTGTCCAGCTTTCAGGTATGGAAGCTATTGATGAAAAGAGCTAAACCAATATGGGGCTTTATGTCAACTCATTTGAAAGGGTTGATTGGTATTGAAAGCTCTGGAAATCAATTTTTATTTATTGATTCTGTATTTTGAAATATTTTAAAGATATAGAAAGTAATATAACAAGTTAATTGCCTACTACACAGATGTAACAGATGTTAATACTAGTCTATCTTTGCTCCATATTTACTGACTCATTTAATAAAGAATTTTAGATACATCTAAAGCTTTAATCTCATCCTGTGCCTTTCTCTCTTTTACGAAACATGTGCTGACATTTCAGGGAATCAATTCCATGTAAGACTTGTGATTCTACAATATTTGTATGTGTGAAATAATACATGGTTTTATTTTTGTTTTTGAATTTCATTTATTTGCTATCATATGCAAATATTTAGCAATTTGCTTTTTATATTCTTAAAGAGAGAGAGAAAGAGAATCAATTTTATTTATTTTGTCATCTGGCCTTTTTTTCTTGGACACTTAACTGTGTATCTGGTGCTGGGGTTCAAACCAGAGTCCTCACACACACCAGGCAAGCATTCTAACTGCTGAGCCACTGCTCCATTCCTGCTGTTTCTATTGCACATTTTGTGTTTCGCATTTATTCATATGGATACATGAAGACCAATGAAGTGCTTCATTTTACTGTCAAATAGTAATAACCCAATCTATTCATTCCCTTACTGGTAGGCATTTAGATTGCTTCTCTTTTTTTTTTAATATTCAAAGGAATGCTCTGTAAATATTATACAAGTGTTTTTTCTAAAGTATACAACTATATTTTAAAATAGAATTGTTACGTACTTTTTTGTATATTTTTCAAAAAGCCTGAAGAAATTTTGATTCAAATTGTATCAAACTGGGGCTGGAGCGGTGGCTCAGCAGTTACGGGGATTGCCTGGCATGCACAAGTACACAGGTTCAAACCCCAGCATCGATGGATACAACTAAGTGTTAGAGCAATGAAAGCCATGTGAAAAACTCAATAAAAATTGATTCTCTCTGTATCTCTCTCTTTCTCTCTCACTGTCCTTTCTTTGAAAAAAACAGTATCAAATTTCCTAACTATTTTGGGGAAATTTAATAATTTTGTGTCTTCTATTCATGAACATGGCATGTTTCCTTAATTGCTTAGGATATCATCTCTTTTAAGTCTTTAAATAAAGTTTCATAATTTCATGCATAAAGAAAAGTTTTTGTGAAAATTTTCCCTATTTTACAGGTTTTTCTCTTCTATCACCTTCCTCAACACCCCTCCTTTTCTCTTCATTGTTTTTGAATTATAGTATTTGTAATATATTGCATTTCTAGAGGGTTGTGTTGTTAGACATAAACTCTACTGGATTATTTTCAAATATTGAGTTTTGATTATCCTTTTTTATTATTGTTGTTAAGGGGATTGACCCAGAGGAACACTACCACTGAGCTACATTCCCAACTCTACCACCCCATACCCCCTTTTTTATAAAATTTGAGACAGGGTCTTGCTAAGTAACCAAGGCTGGCCTTGGATTTGCAATCCTACTGCCTCAGCCTCCCAAACTGCTGGGATTACAGGCATGTGCCACTGCACCTGGAAAACATTATAAATTCTAAATATTCTTTTATCAAACATCCTAATCTTCAGATTACCCTGGGTCTTTTTCAGGCAAACATATTTTTGGATAAAGACAATGTCACTTATTTCCAATCTTTACAGCACTTATTTTATTTTATTTTATTTTATTTTATTTTATTTTTTTTGCTAACTGGGACTTCAGTTACATAGATAAGAAACATTGTATCCATGTGCACTTTCCACTCTGCATCAGAGTTCTCTAGTGTAGTTGCATAGAAATCACCTAATGACTTTTTTTTCTTAAATTGCAGATTCCTGACTTACATAAATAACCCCCATCCTCCAAAGATAGTGACTTATAGGTCTAGGGTAGAATTGAAAATTTTTCATTCTTTAATAAATATCCTTCCTCCAAAATTCTGATGTCAGTTGGCCCCAATAGAACACTTTGGTAAGCACTTCTCTAAAGTATGCATCTAAGGTGGATTATGTTCTACACTACATTTCTGAATTATTTTTTAGTCCATTTACCACCATCATATGTTATATTTTCTTTAAAATAGCATGGTTTTCTTAGCACCCTCTACTTTCCACTAATCCAGCCCTAATCATTAACAACAATTTAGGCAAGCACTTGCAATTGGGACTGACACCTATGTGCAAG
Organism: Aplodontia rufa; assembly: GCA_004027875.1. Taxonomy (NCBI): domain Eukaryota; kingdom Metazoa; phylum Chordata; class Mammalia; order Rodentia; family Aplodontiidae; genus Aplodontia; species Aplodontia rufa. Next base: position 120,049 of record PVKS010001873.1, on the reverse strand, counting down.
ATCCCTGTTTTCCCTTACCTTCTGGAAATCTCTCCTGTTCTGACAGCCTCTGCAACAGGATAGCATATTTTGGTAGTAATAGGATACAAATAACTGGGTCACTGCCAGTGATATGCATTTTTTTTTGCTTTCTTCTTTTAATGTTTTCATTTCTAGTCTAATCATTTTCCTGTTTTGGTTTTTTATTAAGGAGTTGAGTTAGTATACAATCATAAATGAATATAAAGTAACAATATGAAATGCATATGTTCTTAAACCAGAATTACCCCTGCATTGCCCACACCCCAGTAATCTAATCATTTTTATTCCACAATGAAAATGATAAATTGTAAAGTACTACCCAATGTCATTGTTTTCATGTTGTTATACCGTAATTATTTTAATAGCATGATTAAGATATAACTTACACCACAAACTACCTGTTTAAGTATAATTTAAGTGTCCAATTCAAAGTATTTAGAATATTTAGAGTTGTGTAACCATCATCATAATCTACTTTTAAACATTTTCGTCATCCTCAAGAGAAACCTCATGCCCATTAGAAGTCACTCCTCATTCTTCTCTCTCCTTCCCCTGCAAACCCTAGCCAACCATTAGTTTATTTTCTATCTCTAAAATTTGCTTATTCTTTATTTTTTAATTAATGGAATCAGACAACATGTGATCTCTTGTGATTGACTTCTTTCACTCAGCATGATGTTTTTCAGATTCATCCATGTTTTAGCATTTTTCAGCATTGCATTGCTTTTTATTGCAAAATACCATTCCATTGTACAGCTATCCAACATTCTGTCTATCCTTTTGTCAGCTCATAGGTAATTGGCTTGCTTGCACTTTTTTGGCTATTATGAATTATACTTTTATGAACACTTCTGTATAATTTTCAGACATAAGTTTTCAATTCTCTTGTGTATATTCCTGAAATATGATAACTCTATGTGTAACATTTTGAAAAACAGCAAACTGTTCCAGCTGTAGCATTTAACGTTCCCACCTGTAAGGTATAAGGGTTTCATTTTCGCTACATCTTTTGGACCATAGTTATTCTTGTAAATATGACTGAGTATCTCATTGTGGTTTCAATGTGCATTTTCTTAATGATTAATGATGTTGAGGATGTTTCATGTGCTCGCTGGTCATTTATATACACTTTTTTGGAGAAATGTCTATTCTTATTCTATGGCTATTTTTAAAATCAGGGTTGTCTTTTGAATAAGGAGTTCTTTATATAAGTTCTTTATATATCATAGATACAAGCACATTTTCAGTCATATACTTATAAATATTGTCTCCCAGTCTTTAACCTGCCTTTTCACTGTGTTGATGTTGTGTTCTGAAGCACAAAAGCTCTTAATTTCAGTGAAAGATCAAATTGTCTTGAAGAGTAATTATCTTCTCTTTTATTACTTATACTTTAGGAGCTATATCCAGGAAATCATTGCCTAACCCAAGATCATGAAAATTTACTTCTGTGTTTTCTTCTAAGAGTTTTATTACCACAATTATTTTTATTGATGTGAATGAATGGAAAGTGAGATTTAAAGTCATATAATCAGAGGGCTATCAAGGGGGAAAGTTTTAATGATTTAATTTCATAGGTAATAATCCTTATGATTATGGGATGGTTTATGAGCATTAATACAAATTACTGATAAAATGATAAAGAGAAGACAGTGCCCAGTGAAAAGACGACGGAAGTCCTGTTGTCACCAGCCACAACACTTCACAGACACTACCTCTCAGACCCGATGGTTGAATAGCCAGGGTCACCAGGCAACTGCTCTTCATGTCCAGGAAGGAGAAGAACCAGAACATACTATTGTTTTATGACAGAAGGAACATGGGTGGAGATAAAAGAAGAGTTTATTGATGTTCTGTCAGAGTAACTTCTCCAGAGAAACAATGAGCTATTATCACAGGGATTCTAAGTCCAGTTTTCTCCTTCACATGTCCTACATTGTGTGAGGAAGAAATGTCTCCTTCTAATTCAGAATATAGATTACCTGAGTGAAAAATAGGGCACTCAGAATTGACCCATTATTTCTTCCTTTAAAAACACAAACAGAATAATTATGCATAATTTTCACTCAGAACAACTTGATGTGTTGAACTATTCATTCAATAAAGTTAGGACTCCGTGCAACTTAAAAAGGAATTTGTTCTATAAACCAGTCCCCTGCAGTACTGCCATGGTTACCAGGCTCAGGAAGGTGCCACTGCTAACTGCTCCTTCCCTGAGTATCCTTATCTTTGTCTTGCAGCTTCTGCATTGTCGTGGAAATCATGTCTCTTTTTCCAGTGGACACTCTCCAAACTAAGTAGCTGTACTGTGAAAGCACCCTGGAAGGCCTTGTTAATGGAAAGCAACTCAGTCACAGCACAAAGGTGAAAGGTTAAGGCTCATTTGATGGCTTAATGGAAAACAGTTGTCTTCCAAGAACTTGAAAGAGAAAGAAGCCAAGCGTCCTTTGTATCTGGCATTCTTAACAGAATATTAGAAGTCATCTCAGAACATGATTCAATTTGTGTTTGTGATACTTGATTATTCAATATGGAACCTTCCAACTTTCTTTTCTGTAAAATTTTGGAAGGTCACTCGCTTTCAACTGAGTGGAATTGTTTGATACGTCCTTTCTTAAAGTTAGGTAAAGACTAACAACCTGAATTTTTAGTCTTCTCAACCCAAAAATTCTGTGGTGTCACAAAATGATTATTTCAAAGGTAGAGGAAAACCAATCAGGTAAAATTTTTGTTACATAAAAATAATTTATGAATTCAGAAACATAGTTCAACTTTTCAGATAATTTTGGTGTAGTATTTCCTGTAGTTGGAGCTATTGGTACCTTTATGTTTTATTGTTACTCTGACATTTTGCTAAATATTTATTTACAGTTTTTCATTTTAATATAATTTTACTTGTTCCTTAAAACAATTTACAAGGTAGGAATTTGAGGTTTTGAAATACAATCAACTTTACAACCATAATAACACATTAAATTCACTTAATATTCATGTGACTCAAAATGATTACCTCTTCTCAAAAAAAATCAAGGCTTTCAATATAAAGATTAATCATTCCATAATTCCAAACTTCTTTTGTTAATCCTTTCTAAGCAAAGACAGGTTATAAATTTTATGAAAGTTCCTTTAACAAAACATTGCAAATGTGGGCAGTATTCTAGAGGACAAACATAATTCACGACACCTAAAACAGGTTTAGTCAAGAAAATAACCCATTTATACATGCAGAGATTAATGCAGTGATAGAATAGGGCTGAAGGTATGAGAAAAGATATTGAACCAAAGTCAGAAGGCGTAAGTTCCAACTGAGACTATAGTTCAATAGTACTATGCCTTTTAGAAATTTGGACTGATTAATTTCTCAAGATGTATTAATTAGGAATGTGCAGACATATGAGTAACAGAAAAACTGACAAAGGGCTAAAAGTGACCTTCGAGGTAAAGACCATTAATAATCCCACATAGGAGGAACTCCAGAGACAAGATGATCTAGATTTTTACTATGGCTGGCTACAACCATAAAGGAATCAAACTCTTTCCATGCTCCCATTCTGTCATCTCTCCATCTTGCCACCTCCTACCAAAATAGCTGCTCAGCTCCAGGTGTTACATTCCAATTCCAAGGTAACAAAGCCAGGGAAAGAAAAAAATCAGGTAAAACTTACCTAACTACTTTCTCTTGTTAACAGCAAAGCGATCCACCAGATTCCCCTTTTATTGTTGACCAACACTTAGTCACATGGCCAGATGGCCCTCCTTTATATGTGCATACCTGAGAGTCTAGGAAAGGAGGCACCAGGCTTACCCATCTTCTACCAAGAGAGACACAGGGACAGGAGAGCTTCCGGCTTGACTCTCAAACGTGGGAAGTAGATAAACTGATCTCTCACATATAGCTTCAGACTAATAGGTAATCTTTGAAAATAAAAAAGTAACATAAAACAAGTAAGCTAACTTTTACATTACATTGTTTTTATAGGACCATCTCTTTAGTTTTTTTGTTTTTGTTTTTTAAGAGAAAAAGGGATGGTGAGAGAGAGAAAGAGAGAATCAATTTTATTTAGTTTTTCATGTGGCCTTCGTTGCTGCAACACTTTGTTGTGTACGTGGTGCTGGGGTTCAAACTCGTGTCCTCACATTTACCAGGCAAGCGCAGTAACCGCTGAGCAACCGTTGAGCCGGGGGACTGTCTCTTTTGATTCAAACTTCCTGTGATGGCACTTTGCCTCCTCTCTAAAAACAAAAACAAGACAAAACAAACTTCCTCCATTCCTGATTCTAAATTTCTAATGTGATCAGTCTCTCCCCTCCCCTAACTAGAAAGAAGAAGAAAAAAAAAAAAAAACCTGAGCGGTCCAGACACTGAGTCATTCAATTTAACTTTGATGGGGCTGCATCTATTTTTGAGGTTTAGCCATGGTGGTTTAGGAACATGGACTGTCTGTGGACACTCTGGATATTTTTCCTAGCACCTCTCCGAGTTTATGTGGCACTAAATTTAAAAGGAATAATTAAAGATGTAAAAGGTTAAGTAAGTAATTATATTGAAAAAGAAAAGCATGAGTGATCATCTTCTTTAAAAAAAAAAAATCCAAAGAATTCAAAATGTGTTGCATTTGTCCAGCTGGCATTCCATTTGTGGTATCTCATAATCCCAAGTAATATTACAATGTACCTCTGCTTCATTTTTAAAGAAAATTACACAGCTGCCCCTTATTATTAAAAGCACCCTCCTCCTCACTCCCTGAATAAATGTGTGTTCTGAAATTAAAACAAGACACTACAGGAGGACAGCTCGGAAGCCAGAATGTCGCCAGCTTTGTGTGCCAGATGTGATTATAGAGCGACAGTGGACAGTGCTGCAGTCAGCCAATTGGTTAGCTGGAGACTGTGGACACCGGACAGAGGGTCAGTCTGAATACATGGGCTATAGTGTGTTAAAAGCTACCATGCAAAAATGCTTGTTTTACCAAGATACTCTATGGGAATATTTAGCTGTTACATTGTAAATGCTGTTATTTTGGTTTCTAAAAATGTCATGACAGGAAATGATTTGAGGGAGGAGTTGCTAAGATGGCTGTTGGGTAGAACCAAGGGGAAGAGCTATGCCTAGAAACAAGAAGCTAGAAAAGGTGAAAACATGAATACAGTTTGCAATAAAGTAGATTCTTAAAATTCAAACTCAACTTGACTTGTTCCCCTCCACTTGCCTACTCTCAGAAAGCTGGTTATGTGTGAAGAGGGAGTTCTATTGCCTATTGTCACAAAGGTTATAAGGTCCTGCTCTTCTGGTTTTGTATCTGTAGCCAGGGTGAGAGAGCTGACAAGAGGACATCCAGTTAACAAGGTGCCAGAGATCAGCCCTCCTCTCCCTGGCCGCAGCAGCTCTAGCCAACAGGTAGTTGCAGACTTCTGGGAGGGATTTCTGCAGGTTCAGAAAAGGGGCTATTCAGGCTATTCCAGCTGCACTGTGCTCCTGTCTGTGTCTGAGAAGTGCAGGGGAGAGTGGGATGGTCAGGGAGTGCCTACCATGGGTGCTGCTGGGAGAGGGGCCTTCCTCACAGGGATTCTCACAGCCTCCAGTGCCTGAAGAGTTAAGAAATTGAGACATTTAGAAACAGGAAGGAAGGGAGGGAGGGAGGGAGGGAGGGAGGAAAAAAGGAAGAAGGGAAGGATGGGAAGAGAAAGCAAGGGGAAGATGAGGAGGGAAAACTAAACTGGTTTTTCTCCCTGAATAGGTTCATATATGGAGATCTTTCCAAGGAAGGAATATCTGGTTTAGCTAAATTACTTCTCATAGATGATATTTACCAGTTATGCACTTTGAGTAGTAATGTGTCTTCCTTTACTGCTATTTCTCTTAGATCTATAAAGAATCAGAAATCACAGCTGACTCTCAAGAAAATCACCTCAGAAAAATAACGATATACATATATATACCTTATTTTTATATATTATGTTATATACAATATTATGTTATATATTATATAAGATATATATATGTATGTATAAGATTGGTATACTATAGCTCACCAATAAAAACTTTCCAGAAAACTTCTAACATACCTATAATTTTACTTCTACTGTTTTTCCTATAAACTCAATGCCCTCCTCCTTCTATGGCAACAGAAATGAGCTTTTTCCACCTTTTCTTTTTAGACTCCCATGTAACTCTTTTTCTATCTAGTATATTTCTCATGTGTTTTAATGTAGAAGTTACAATTTTAAAACTCAAACTGTTCTTTCTCTATGTCCTCCCACATTACACACTGTTTGAACGCAAGAAGTGCTAACTTGGGTGTATCACTGTAAACTTCTATAGAAGTTTGTTTTTTGTTTTTTTAAATCAAGCAAAGTAGTTGAGAGAAGGTGAAAAGAAAGAAGGAAGGAAGCAAGCAGGTAGGAAGGAAGAAGTGAGAAGATGAGAAGCTAGTCAATAAATATTGATTGAACACCATTCCAGCAAATGGCACAGAGGAGATACAACGCCTGTCTATCCAAGTTCATGAGCAGATTAATTTTAGTTTCATGGCACATAAATGATACAATTTTAAGCTTGGCATCTAAGGTAAGAGGGAAGTTAGGACAGTGGCCTTGTGCCTTCAAAACATAAAGCTCCACTGGGTGCTTAGAGCAGCACCCTCCTGAAGGGGGGCATTTCCTCCTCTCTTCCTCTTAGTGCCTTCCACTCTACAGAGGCACAAGTTCAAGCTCAGTGCAAGTCCAACCAGGTTGTTAGGGAAAAGAAAGTGCTCCTGGTTTCAGACAAGGCCTGCCACGCTTGGATAAACATGCTTCATCTAATTATTCATTTATTTAAATATAAAAACTAACTTCATAAAAATATTTCAACAATTAGATAATCTCAACCATGAGGAAATTATACTTCAATTATCCCTCATTACTGTGATGATACATACGAAATTTTAGATTTGTTTATCTTTCTCTCACCTATCCCAAAAGCATTGCTTCTGGATAAGCAAGTTCATAGATGATTTCGATTTTTTCCATTGCATTAAAATTAAAGAGCACAAAACAACTAAAGATCAACTGATGTATTTTCTCATTTTTTAAACAAATATTTCAAAAATAAGACCATTACTTGCATTGACTACTTCAGTGTGTGAAAGAAAATTCTCTTTTTACATTGCATTTTACAATGGATGAAATGATATAATTTAAGTATACCTGGAACATGGTTTATATTTCTCCACTGAGTTAGTATTGATTCTTTAATTCTTTTTAGTCATTTATGATTCATCTAATGTAGGTCTATTTTTCAGATCTGGGGCATCCTGCGTAAAGATTCATTCCCTTATCAGCCAACAATTTAGATAAATGTCAAACTCACATAGAACAAAAGGGTTTCATGAACTCTCATCATTGAGGACATTTTGTCACCATTTGAAGGCTTGATAGCATGATGCAACTGCCTCAGGAATACATGTATATATATATATATATATATATATATATATATTTTTTTTTTTTTTTTTTTAAAGTGAGAAAGGGAGAGACAGAATCAATTTTTATTGAGTTTTTCACATGGCTTTCATTGCTCTGACACTTAGTTGTGTATGTGGGTGCTGGGGTTTGAACCCGTGTACTCGTGCATGTGTGTAACCTCTGAGCCACTGCTCCAGCCCCACCTCAAGAATATTGAAAACAAAATTTCTGGGGCTGGAGCAGTGGCTCAGTGGTTACAGCACTTGCCTGGCATGTGTGGGGACATGGGTTCAAACCCCAGCAACAGGTACACAATGAAGTGTGGAGCAATGAAGACCACATGAAAAAAACTAAATAAAATTGATTCTCTCTTCCTCTTAAAAAAATTAAAAAGAAAACAAAATTTCTGTTTCCTGAGGCTCCTATAACACAAACCTCAAAGGTCAGAACTAGAGAAATAGGGACTTTGAAGATAGGTAACTGCATAGCTGTCATTGTTCAGAAATCAAGAGAAGCTTGGGGTGTGGTGGGTAAATGAAAATGGAATTATGGAGGAAAAGATGTGTACAAAATAAGTAATAGGAAACTTATGATAGAGCTGAGGTTATATTGCACTGAAGGAACCTGCAAATATTCTAAATATGTTCTTGGCTAATTTTGCTATTGCTGTGAGATACTTAGCACTCTAGTTCACTGTTCCTTGTTCATTTAATATTAAATTTGACAACACTAACAAGAAAATATTATATACAATTGAGGCCACCAACAGAAACTAAAACCTAATCACTAACCTCCAGGAAATTGCCACATAGGAAAGAAACCACATATGTTTAAAAAAAAAAAAGTAATATAATATTTTCTACTATTTATATAATGTTTTATATATATGTGTGTGTGTGTTTATATATGTTCTTTTTTCACAAAATGATCCAGAAAGCAAAGATAAAATGCTCGAGAAGAGAGTCCTCATACCTCAGAGAGCTCCGACAATTGCCCTTTCTTGGTGGATGCTTGGACTTTGGAAACTCTCAATCCATGTGGACGAGTGGACCTTCACACATGGGTCAGGGAGAGAAACTCATGTGTAAGGTGGGGCCCATTACAACCCCTGACAAGGTGACCGATTCCAGGCAGGGCATACGAGCCAAGTGGGTCATGTCACAGTGAATCCTGAAACTTAGATGTAAGCACAATTTTCTTGAACCTGGTGGGACTTTTGAGAAGGTAAATGCACATCCTGGAGCTGGCTTAGCAGGACTCCAGGAATGAGGAGGCTTAACACAGCAGAACTTTATTCTCTCCTAATTCTTAGGGCCAGAAGTTCAGCACCAGTTTCAGTGGCTGAACCCGGGTGTTGGCCGGACCTCATTCACTCCTGTGCTCTAGAGAGCAGCTCCCAGCGTCTTCCAGCCTCTGGTGGAGGTCAGCATTTATTTCCTTGTGGCTGCACCGTTCTGACCTTTCCCCTTTCTGTTGCTGTTCCTTCCTCTGGCTCACTCTTTATGTTTTTTGCTTTTTGTTTCATTTTCAGAGCTGGGAGTCCTGCCTCAACAAAGACACTTAGGACGGATTAGATTTGCAATCCTCCAAGTTAATACAGAATAAACACCCCGTGTCAAGATTCTTAACATAATCCCACCCACAAAAACCTTTTGTCCTCATAAATAATATTTCCAGATTTCAGTGATTAATATTTGATTCCTCTGAATACCAAACTATTCAGTTTAGTGAAGTTCGTACAGAGAAAAGCAGAGATTTGAGATGGGCAGACACCGGATCATAAAAACATCATTCAAATGCCTGGCTAAATCTTCACCTAATTCTCACTTGTAAACCCAAAGATTTGTCAGCCCGAGTTTGCAGTCACTTTGGCCCAAAGCATTTTTGATTGATTTGGGATCTATAGTTAAGACTCCGGTGGTGTTATCATGCATATCCCCTTTCTCTTTCCTTGGGTGAGATCCAACCTGTTTTCTTTACCTTTTTATCATTGTCATAAAATTCTTCTATCTACCCAGAATCTACTCTGCCCAGACTCATTCCTTAGCTCACTCTTTGTCTCTATACCAAATATCAGTGCATGATCATATTCTGTTATTAACCTGCTTGTTAATTCCACAGAGATAGGAAAGATGGAAATGTTTTAAGACTTTCAAACAGTTCTTATGATAGCTGTTATCTGGTCCATTACATTTATTAAACATGAAAATGTGAGTCCAGGACACTCACTATCTCTCAGGAGATAAATTTAGGGCTGGAGCCATGGCTCAGCAGTTACAGCACTTACCTGGCCTGAGAAAGGACCTGGGTTCAAACCCCAGCACCACATACACCACTAAGTGTGGAAGAAGCAAAGGCCAAGTGAAAAAATAAATAAAACTGATTCTCTCTCTCTCCCTCTCCCTTAAAAAAAAAAAAAGAGATAAATTCAAAATTTCGAAGGAGCAGAGTCTAGAGCACATAGGGATACTCACAACTGCCGAAAGAAGGTACCACAAACTAGATTGTCCTAGCTTTGTACCTTTTAAAAGTCTGATGTCTAAAATCAAAGTGCCAGTGGAGCCGTGCTTCTTGCAAAGACACCAGGAAGGGTTCTTCCTTACCTCATCCTTGTTTCTGATGGTTACTGGTGATCCTTGATACTCCCTACCCTGAAGCTGTTATCATTCCAACCTCTGCCTCTGTCTTCTCAAGCTTTTCTGCTCCGTCTCCTCAATGCCATTCTGTCTCTGTGTACAAATCCCCCTTTATTTATGAGGACACCAGCCCTTGGAGTAGGGCTCACCTTAATCCAATGTGACCCAATCTTAACTAGACTGCACCTGCAAAGACTCCATTTCCAAACACAGTCACATTGCAGGTCCCAGAAATTCAAACCCGAGTGTATTTCTTAAGGAATACAGGCAACTCACAACAGGCCCAGGGAGGACAAGAGGGCATTCAGGTCACCTATCATGACCTGGTGCTGCTACTCTGAAAATGCATGAAGAAAATGAAATGAATTGTGATCACCTTTGGTGGAGCTTATAATTATAAACGTTGGCACTGGAAAGTGATACAACACTTCTTTCCCTGTCAGACTAAGAAAGGGCATCAGGGATGGTTTCTCTGCCACAGAATGACTGAAACAATGATAATTTTATTTCAAATCCTTCATTAAACTCAAGGAAGAATCCAACAAATTGGAATGTTAGATCTCACTAAATAGCCATCTAAGCTCAGAACCATTTAGACACAAAATGAACCAAACAAGTTGAATCATTTCAGTTGGTCACTTACTAGTCACAAGTTTTTAAATAGTTCAGCTACATCTGAGTGATGTGTTATTCATCAAAAAATGTCTTACAAAACAAACATTTGAAATAGTCAGAAGGCCTTGTTTCTAGTCATTAACTGACTATAAATTTGGAAAAGACCTTTAATTGCTTTGGGTCTCTTACTTTATTCCATAAAAGGAAGAATTAATAATCTAGATAACTGAAAATGTTCCTCCTTCCTCAAAAATGTTTTCATAACAATATTATATTCTTTTGCATGATCATTTTAATATTAGTGTATTGTCTTCCATACAGCTCAATAAAAGAAATCAATGGTAGATAAATCCTAGTGTGCCTGATGGTGTCTTCACCATCTTAAAAAGAATGTTGAGGATATCTCAAAACTTCATGAACACAAGATGACTGTCGTGGCTCCAAGAATCCATATCTTCACAAAGCAATGCTCAAAACAGGAAGGATGGGAAGGGTAGCCCACTTCTCTTATCTATCTATGTACTAAGTAGACAAACCTTTCCCAGAAGCCTCTGACAAAACTTATCTCATGCTCTATTAGCCATCCTAGGTTCACAGACCCATTCCATAGCAACAAAGGAGGCTGGAATAATCAGTATTTAGCATGTTTAGCCTCTGCCATTGGAGACAGGCTCTAATAGCAACAAAGAAAAGGGAAAGGAATGGATGCTTATCATCAGGATACAAACAGGGTCAGCTAGAGATCCCTGATCCAAAAGAAAGTGACCTGAGAACCTGTGTACAGGCTCTGACAATCCCCAATCAGGAGACAGAGCAGGGTTTTCAGTCGGGAGAGTGAGAGAGCAGGAATTTGAGAGATACTAATTGTTGTTAGTCCTGCCCACAGCTCTGAAGTGGTAATAGTCAGTGTCACTTACTAGCTATATTACTTTGGAAAAATTATTTAGAATTCTTTCCAGGGCTCAGTTTCCTTACTGTAAAGTAAGTATAATACGTGGATCACAGGTTTGTTCTAAAGACTCAGTGACGGAGCATGCTTAACCTGCCTTGTATTATCTGACACACAGAGGGAAAGAAAGTCCCCACTCCCTGTGGTGTCCTAACTACATACTTCTTGGAAAGGGGCTATGGTTGAATGGCACTTGAAAGTGGATTGTTAAGGGCCTGATAGAGTACATACTGTGGTGTGCAGCTCCACTCTCCGCAACAAGTCTCCTAGCCCCCTGGGGAGGAAAGGCATCTTGGGGACATGGTCAGGTGAGAAGAGTAGCTCCCTGGGACTGTGAACCTCTTGGTCTTGTCCTAAAGAGATCATTACAAGAGAATTTAGGGTGGTGATGGAGGGATTTGGGGCTCTACATGACATCCGTCATTTGTAAGCCTCATTCCCCTCCCCCTCTCACACTCCAGTAGAATAATGGGCACCACCACAAGTACCTGAAAGAAACCTTTCTCAATCAAGCAAAGCAGTCAAAGGGAATCTACTATTATGATGACTAAGCTAGATGACCCCCACCTTTAACCCCTAGCTAACCTTAAAGCATTTTCCATTCATTCAAGGGTCATTTGGGGGCTGTGGGACAAGCACCAATTGGAAGAGAACTAATAAATGATTTTAAATGAAGAGTCTTAGGAAGAACAGTATGGACCCAGCTCCTGGGTGTGTCATGGAAGTTGATAGGGAAGAAGTAAGAAAATCTTCAAGGTGATTGTATGACCTTCTGATTTGGACCTGAAATGACCTCAAAGGCTCCACATCTGGTGGTGCGAGTGGGAGATGGAAACTTTGGAAGTGGAGCCAAGTGAGAGGACATCACTAAAGGCATGTCCTTGAAGGACATGCCCCTCTCTTGGGACCCTGCCCTTCTCTCTCACCTTCCCAGCCATGGAGAGGTAAGCTCTGGGCCACCACAGCCTCCTCACCATGATGGGACACCACAGGCCCGGAAACAACAGAGCCAAGTGCTCATGAACCCAAACCACGAGCCAAAATAAATCTCCCCCACTTAAACTAACTTCCTCAGGTATTTTAATACAGTAACAGAAAACTGATGAACATATTTGCTAAACTTGCCCCTTTAAGAGTTCAAAAAATACACTTTAAAATTTTGAGTTTGAAATTACATATTTGCTATTTTAATATAGCTCAACCACATAAGCTTTGACAATACAAACATTTTACAAATAGTGATAATATCCCTACTCTGTGAGTGCTTATTCTGTGTCAGGCTACACTGTGTGATCCACACACAACTGAGTTAGGAACATCTATTATCTCCATTTTTACACTCGAGGAAACTGAGATTTAAAGACTTTAAGTGTTTTTGTCAGCTTTTTAGCTGCTGTGACTGAAAGACCTGACAAGAACAATGGTAGAGGAGGAAAGTTTATATGGGGGTTCAGGGTTCCAGGGGTCTCAGTCCATAGACAGCAGGCTGCATTCCTCAGGGCTTAAGGTGAGACAGAAAATCATGGTGGAAGAGTGTGGTGGAGGAAGGGGGCTCAGGGCAGGAAGCAGAGAGAGACTCTCACCAAACACCCTCAATGACCTACCTCCTCCATCTAATCCTACCTGCACTAAGTACCACTCAGCTACTCCCTATCAGGGGATTAATTCACTGATTGGGTTAAGGCTCTCATAACCCAACCATTTCACCTCTAAACTTTCTTGCATTGTCTCACACATGACCTTTTGGGGGACACGTCACATCTAAACCATAATGTTAAGCAACTTGACAAATGCCTCCCAAAATATGTGACAGAGCAAAGGTTCGAGTTGAGTTGTGTGTGCCAATGGTCAAACTCTCAAATCCACCTGCTACCATCCCAATCAGTGCTGATCAGTGTGTTGCCCCCACCTCCTGTGCTTCTCTCTCTGGTGTCACACTTATCAGACCATACTGAAGAGAAATTTTAATCTGTCTTTCTACCCAGGTGGTTTGAACCATTTTGTTGACGTTGTTGTTAGATCATGCACCTAGGAAGATACAAACGTTAGACAAATACAAAAATATAGATCAAATCAATGAATAAATAAACTGTAAAATAGGTAACATACAAAGGAGTGCAGATTTCACGAGCTGCAGAGGTTGAGAAAGTCTTTGTGGGTGAGGCAGGGCCTGAGCCAAGTCTGGAAGAGGGAGAGAACTTAAATGGGTAGAGAGGGTGGGAGAGGATTCTGAGAAGGGAATGCTATTTTAACAAAGGCCAAATACCTAATATGTTTTTTTGGTCCTAATTCTACCTCTCCAACAGAGTATTTTTAGCTACATAATTCAATATGCCATAGCATGAGTAAGCATATTACATTATTTTCATGTTAGCCAGCCCCTTCTGCTGGCCCACAGGCACTCCATTCTGATCTTCCAGAGACAATAATCCATTTAAAGTGTAAACTGCTTTGAAGGTCAGAAGCGCCATGAACAACTTGCACCCAACCACATACACTGCATTGGAAATGTTCAGTAGGGAAAGATAATTAATGTTCACGTGTTAACTAATCAATGAAGCATAGATTACTATGCAAGAAAAGCATACAAAATGCCAAATGACCAAATAGTAACATAAATTTTGAAGTGTGTGTCACCTAGAATCTAAGAAATGATTGATTCAAATATGTACCAAAGCAGTCCTTTCTTTTTTATAAGAGGGGAGGGAAGAAAGCGAGAGAAAGAGAGAATGAACTTTATTTAATTGTTTCATGTGTCCTTTATTTTTCTGGTACTTAGTTGTATATGTGGTGCTGGGGTTTGAACCTGGGTCCTTGTGCATGCAGGGCAAGCACTGTAACCGCTGAACCACTGCTCCAACCCCAAATCAGTCTTTTAATTAACTGATTTTGCTAGCATTTTAGAAAGCAGTCACTTTCTCGCAGTTGTTGTCACTGAAATCCAACTATCCAGAAACTCCAATTAACTGAAGAAACAAAACACACACACACAAAAAAAAACCCTATTTTCTGAAATTTTATCAAAGTGGAATATACACACAAAAAGTAGACATAAGAATAGAATTTAATGAAATCTTCAGTCTTGACACATCCATGTAACCAACGCCAAACTCAGGAACAGAGCGTTTCAACACTCCAGGGATCTCTCTCTTGCCCGCTTCCACTCAGTACCCTAAGTGTAACCATTCTACTCATTTCTAACACCATTGGTAAGTTTTGCTTGTCTTTACATTTTATGTATAAAAAGGATACACAAGGGGCTAGACCTGTGGCTCAGCAGTTATGGTGCTTGCCTGGCATGTGCAAGGAGCCAGGTTCAACCCCGGCATCACGTACATAACTAAGTGTCAGAGAAACAAAGACCAAATGAAAAAACAAATAAGGTCAATTCTTTCTCCTTTCCTCTGCTTCCTCCCCTATAAAAACAAAAGAAAAGAAAAGAACACAGAGAACTTGTTATTTAAGGTCTGGCTTCCTCAACTTTGTGTTTCTGAGACTCATTTATATTTTTGTGAGCAGTTAGAGAACATTCAGTCTCAAAGCCATGGTTCAGAAGTGTGACCCAGAAGTAACCTGTTTTCTTGAATGTAGTCAGATATACATTCTTCGTTGTGTTGATAACACAAAAGCCAAACACAAAAACCACAAACCAAGGCAATACCACCACACTGTTCTGATGTCTCTCTGCTATTGTTCAACATCAAGCATCACCAATCTACAAAACACGCAAGACCAAAAAATGCCATTGCACTAGTGTCCCCAGTCAAAAATATATAGTATATATTTATATATTAATAATTATAAAATTTATATTAGATACAAATTAATACATATTAACTTTTATAAATTCTCAAACCTTGAGTATGTATCTGTTAAATACGTTCTGTGTGGAGAGCCAAGGGCCAAATGTTTTCCCTCATTTGTGGAGATTGGAGCTAAACACAGTCTTGGGGGAAAGGTAGTCAAACTCATGTATTAGACCCACCAAAAGCATACCAATACATAACCTAAGGGAACCGTAGACATGTAGGTGGGGGAGGGAGGAAGGGAGAGGTGAGGGGGTGGGAGAGGTAGGGAGGATAAGGAGGGATCTAAGAAGACAATCCACAACAGTGGCCTATGCGTCAACCTCCTGAGAAGGCAAATGATACTTATACCATAATTTAATTCTGGAAAATTTATAATCACACACACATTTATATCTCTTATAGGGGTATAATATAGAAGAATCAAGAGACGGGAGTGGGCATTGTGGGGGAAAATATAATTTAAGGCCAAATGCATATCATATTGTCACTTCACATGCATTTAAGATTCTTTGACAACTCAACTCCTTCATAAAAATTTTAAAAAATAGTGAAAATGCAACACATCAATATTTATGAGATACAGCTGCAGGATACTGCCTAAGGTATTTGAATAAGCTATACTGTATTCCTTTACAAAAATTCCTTTACAAAATTCTATTGTCCATTATATCTAAAAATAACAAGGGGTGATAGGAAGGGAGGAGAAGTGGAAATGTTGGAACTGAGTTAAATCAAGGTACACTCCAAACATTTATGTCACTGTATATACTGTAGTCATGTATATAAAAAATGCTCTTCATAGGTATAAGAATTATGTCACTGTACTTGGATATTTGCGGAAAAATATAGGACCAAGAAAGAGAAGCAAAGGTTTTGGGGAACAGGAGGAGGGAGGGAGGCGGGTGGGGGAGCAGTATTGACCAAATTGTATTGCTGTGTTGTGTGCATCTATGAATATGTGACAACAAATCCCATCATTATGTACAACTATAATGCACCAATAAAAAACAAGAATAAAATAAGTCCTGTGTGATATATTCTGAAGTATGCACAAAGTACTTCTTCTCTATCCTAAAGTACAATGGATGAAAAGAACTCAGGAGGAAAAATAATTGTTTGAGTTATAAGCTAAACTAGTCCGTTTGTCACAGAATGCCATCTTCACTTAATACTGTGACTGATGGGAGAAAATACAGTTATTGAGATCTGGGATACTTTTAGGCCAAACCCTGTCTCAAAATAAAACAAGAAAAGTGCTGGATATGTAGCTTAGTGGTTAGAGAGCTTGCCTATTATATGTGAGGCAGTCCTGGGTTAAACCACTAGTAGTAAAGAAAAATAGAATTAAAACTTTGAAAAGGGCGCTGGAGTGGTGGCTCAGCAGTTACGGCGCTTGCCCAGCATGCGCAAGAACACAGATTCAAACCCCCCACCATCCATGTACACAACCAAGTGTCAGAGCAACAACAGCTATGTGAAAAACTCAATAAAAATTGATTCTCTCTCTTTCTCTCTCTCTCCATCCTTTAAAAAAAAATTTGAAAAGCATTCATCACCATAAGCTTGACAGCTTCCCAGCTTAAGATACTATAAAATATGTGATTTAAAAAAATCATATAAAGGAATATTTGGAGAATCTTACCAAGTCAGTGAGAGTGAGCTATTATTTCCAAATAACTGAAGCAGGACACACAATTATGTATGATCCATTCAAGGTAAAAATGTCAACAGTTCTTTAATATAATTTCAGAATCCAGATTGCAATGAACCTTTCAAAAATTACCAATTATCAAACTCTGATATACTATCAAAGAAGATATCCGTATTTATCTTTTAAAAAAAACAACAAAATTATGTGTAGGAAGATGGATTTTTCATAATCTTTAAATAAAACATATAGAAACTGATTAAATGAAGATGCATAAATGAAAAATCCTACTACTTTTCATAAAGTAAAGATTAAGAGATTACAAAAATGTAAAACTGTGGGGCTGGAGCCGTGGCTTAGCGGTTATGGCACTTGCCCAGCATGAGCGAGTACACAAGTTCAAACCCTAGCACCACGTACACAGAGAAGTCTCAAAGCAAGTAAAGCTGCATGAAAAACTAAATAAAAAACTGTATCTCTCTCTCTCTCTCTTTCTCACTGTCCCTGTCTCTATAAAAAAAAAATGTAAAACTATGTCTCTATTCTCATGACTTTTTTGGTTTGGAAAATAATAAAGTGATTTTTTTTTAGTTCAAGTTTATTTATTTTTCATTTTTTTCAGTTTTATTTTTAATCCTTCCTAAGAAGAGAATCCAACAATCAACCAATATCTCTGTCTCTCCCCCTCTCCTCTCTCTTTTTTTTCTGGTACCAGGGATTGAACCCAGGGGCACTTATTCACTGAGCCTTTTATGCATTTTGAATTTTGAGATAGGGTCTCACTAAGGTGCTTGGGGCACTGCTAAATTGCTGAGGCTGGCTTTAAACTTGCAGTCCTCCTGCCTCAGCCTCCAGAACCACTGGGATTACGGGAATGCTCCCCTGTGTCTGGCACATTTCTTTCTTTTTTTATTAGATGGATATAGAGATACAATTGAGGAGGAAACATTATCAAACATTCAAGAGCCAATGTATATATACTTAGTTATCCAGGGCTAATGCTTTGTCATGGATGCCCAGCTTGAATTCCCCCTGTTTCTATTTCCCCCAGAAGAATTCGTGAATTAAATGGATACCTCCTGGAGGACAGAGATCTCCTTCTGAGATGGTTCCCTCATATTCCCACCCTCCAGTCTCCTAGGAGTTCTTCCTACACCCTCCCCGCTCCGTCCCCCTCTCTACACCTCCAAGTATTCTAGGGAGTCATCTCCCTGCTGCGTTGAGAATCATACAATTTGAAGTTATTATTAGCTTTGCCATCTAACATACTGCTTCCCCATGTATTCTAGCTTCCACAGATAAGAGATACCATTCAGCCCTTGAATCTCTGAGATTGGGATACTTCAATAAAGTGATTTTTTTTAAAAAAAGAAATATACCATGTGATAAGTTTATTTTTAAGTTAGTTCATAAATAAATATTTTTACAATTCATTTTAAGTTATAACATGACAAATATTGACAGCTATAATCCACATAATTAAAAGTCCTTTGGAGGGCTGGAGTGGTGGCTCAGCGGTTGGAACACTCGCCTGGCACGCATGAGGACCCAGGTTCAAACTCCAGTACCACATACACAACTAAGTGTCAGAGAAACAAAGGCCTGATGAAAAAAATAAATACAATTAATTTTATCTCTCTCTCTCATGTTCTTTCCCTCTCTCTTAGTTCCTCTCTCTTAAAAATAATATAACAGTCCTTTGGAGTTCTCAGTTTTTTAAAGACATAAAGGGGCTTGAGACCAAAATGTTCAAGAAGGCCTGCTGTACAGTATTTCACTACAAGCAGGGATGTAATTTTAATAGTAACTTCTGTGAATATTCCTGAGGTATATATATTTAGCTTAATTTCCTCATTTGGCCCCTCCACTTGTGGTTTCTTCTTCTCTCCTGTCCTTTTGCACTGGGCCAATCTGATTATTCCCCAGTCCAGGACTGACAGTGTCTGTTCCATCAGGTGCACTTTCTTCTTCCTGGCAGGAATGTTCCAGAAGGCTTTACCAGGAATGTAGAACTGTGCTGTGGCTTTAAGGATTGAGCCAAAAGAGGTCAGAGGAGGACAGAGTAAACTAGAGTAATGTAAGCAAAAGACTTTTTCTTGGATTATGAATATGGCTTCCTGGGCTTGTCAGCTTAACGTCGTCTTCTAACATCAAATATAAAATGATATTTTTGTGCCTCTATAACATAGAAGCCTGTCTTACTTTTCATCATATGCTCACCACTCCCTGTTTTTTTTTTTCTTGGTTTTTATGTCTATATTTTCTTTCTTCCCCGCCGTCTTCCCAGAACACAAGTGCCAAGAGTGCGGAGACCTTGCCATCCTGCGCACCGATGAGAACTGTGCCTGCGACATGGAGCTCTCCACCCAGCAGCTTCGGGATGCACGTTTGTTTATTTGTTTTCAAAAGTGCAATAGTAGCAAATCCTGGGTCATAAAACAAACTTGAACAAATGTAAAGGAACTGGAATCCCACAGTGCATCTCTGACACAATGGAATTAAACTAGAAATCAATAACACAGATAAAAAAAATACACTATGAATAATTCATGGATGAAAGGAAAATCTCAAGAGAAGCAAAAAAATGACAGCAGGATGTATAAAAACGACAGTATAGCACAGAAAGTCTGCGGGGCATAGCTGAGGCAGTACTGAGAGGAGTTTACAGCACCAAATGTTTACTTTGGAACAGAGGAAAAGCCTCAAATCAATAATCTAAGCTCCCACCTCAAGAACCTAGAAAAAGAAGAGAAAATAAACTCAAACTAAATAGAAGGAAGGAAATACTACAGCGCTGAAATCAATGTATTTGAAAACAAGAACAAAAGGGAAAAATCAATGAAAATAAGAGACCCAATTCTTTGAAAAGATCAATAAAACTGGCATGTCTAGCAAGACTGACAAAGAGAAAAAAATTAGCACAGATGACCAATTCCAAGAATGATCTAAGGAATATCATGACAGACATTGAAAGCATCACATGGGAATACTGTGGTCAACTCTATACACAGAAGTCTGGCAACTTAGATGAAATGAACCAACTCAAAGTCGCAAAGCACCACAACTAACCTGGAATGAAATAGAAAATTTATAAAATATTAAAGCTATTAAAGAAATTGAGTTCATCATATAAAAGTTCTCAAAAGAGAACTCTCCAGGCCCACATTTCAATGGAGAATTCTTCCAAATGCATGCAGGAGAGTTGATGCTAATTTTATATAGTCTCCACCAGAAAATATAAAATACCATTTTAAGTTCATTTTATGAAGCTTGTGTTGCCCTGACACAAAAACCAGATGGACATGTTACAAAAATAGAAAACTACAGACCAATATCACTCATGAAAATGCATGTCAATGTCCTTAAGAAAACATTAGCAAGAATTCAGCAGTATATAAAAGAAATTATAGGGCTGAGAATGTCACTTAGTGGTAATGTGCTTGCCTAGCATATGCAAGGGCCTGGGTTTAATACCCAACACCACAAAAAAAAAAAAAAAAGAAAGAAAGAAAAAAGAAAAAAAGGAAGAAATTATACACTAATTCCATACCATTGCCAACTGGGGTTTATTCTAAGGGTATATTAATATTTAAAATAGTTTTTAAATATTTAAAACCCAAGGAAATACACCATATTAACAAGCTAAAGAAAAAAAATCACATCACTTGATCAGAAGAAGTACTTGAAAAAATTCAACACTGGTTCACATAAAAAATATGCTCAGAAAACTAGGAATAGAGGGAAACAGCTTCAACTAGATAACATATTATTATATTTAGTAATGAAAGACTGAATGCTTTCCCAGAAGCAATGCAAGGACATCTACTCTCTCCATTCATATTCAGCATGGAATTAGAAGATTCAGCCAGTATGATAAAACAAGAAAAGGAAATAAAGGCATGTTGGTTAGGAAGAAGGAAAGAACACTACTTCCATTTGCAAGTGACATAACTGTCTACAAAGAAATCCCAAGTATGCTGCAAGAAGACTAAGAATTGTAAGGGTTTAGCAGGGTCACAAGAATATATATATAGTATTATACACAATGCTACTTAAAATCATTAAAAAATGCTTATGTGTAAATCTATCAAAATAAATACGATTTACATGCCGAAAACTACAAAATGTTGAAGGAAGAAATTAAAGAATATCTAAATAAACAGAGGAACAAACTTTGTTCATGAACTACAGAACCCAGCATAGTAGATATGTTTATTCTCCCTAAATTGGTATATAGATTTAATCTAATCCTCCCAAAATCACAGCCAGAATTTTTCTACATAAAGGCAAGATTATTTTCTAAATTTATTACTTTCTAAAATTACTCTTTCTAAAATCAAAGGAACAGAATAAATTTAAGTTTTTGCTTTTTTAAAAAAAGAGTAAAATGGGAGTAATTGGTCTACCTGATCTTTATACTTAGCATGTAGCTCCAGCTATTAAAACTATGTGGTGGTGGTGGAAGTATAGCACATAGATCAGTGGAAGAGATTAGAAAACATAGAAATAAACCACACAAATAGGCCCAAATGACCTTTGATGAAGGTGTAAAAGTACATCAATGGACGACAGTCTTAAATATTTAGTATTAGAGCAATTGAACACCTGTAGGAAAAGTAAATAAGGTCCTTGATGTAAACTTCACATCTTACACAAAAAATTAACCCAAAATGGACCACAGATTTAATTGTAAAATGCAGAACTGCACTGTGTTCCAACTGCGCTAGGTAATAATCATAGGAGAATACCTTTGGGATTGAAATCTAGGCAAAGCATTCTTAGTATTGACACCAAAACCACAATCCACAAAAGGGAAAATTGATCAACTGGACTTCATCAAAATGAAAATGTTTGCTCTGCAAAAAGACTCTAAAGAGGGTGAAAAGACAAGATCCAGACAGAGAGAAAATATTTGAAAACCATATATCCAATGAAGGATTCGTTTGTAGGGCTAAGATAAAACTCAAAACTCAACAAACAAAAAAAGAAAACATCCAGTTTGAAAATGAGCAGAAGACATGAAGATGCATTTATTCTTGTCAAAGACTAATAAAAGTATCCACATATATGAACTTCACTGTATGCTGAAAAAAAATCACACACACACACACACACACACACAGCCTAGGCTTTGGTTAAGGTATCATCTAGGACTAGCTTAGTCTTATACTAATCCAGATTGTATAGACACTGACTAATAAATTCAGACCCAAAATGCCCTGAAGATGATAATCCAGCCTCTGAGATAAGAGCTGGGATCTTCCCTTACAGTATTCCCACTGTCAATCCAGGAGGATTCTGGGCTGGAGAGATTCTGGGGGTGGGACTTTCACAGGAGATAAAGAAAGCTGCTTTTAATCTGAGGGTTTTAAGAGAGGAACTATTTTTCTTTGGATGGGGTAGTAAAGGTACAAAGAGGATCCTGTTCCCTGAACCCTTCATACCTTGCATGACAGCTAGTCATTGAAAAGGTATAAATATCTTTGTGCTTCCAGGCAGCAACCTCATTAAGGTCATTGACAACAGAGGCAACTTCGTGGTGGCTTTGCAGAACGTCCAGATGGAAGGGTTGGAAGACTTGCTCCATCCTGCCAGTCCTAGAGAAGCACCCTTAGGAAAGCAGGAATGTCAGGGGACACTGTGAAGGGAGGGCTGCTGTGTGAGACTGGACCCCACATCTCTTGGGTATTAAGAGGAATAAGATAACATTATGTAGTCATTGGTTGTTGAGGCTGGGATACTTGGGTCTCTGTAAGTTAAGAGAAAAGGTTATTCTCTCCTTTTCAATAAAACACAATGTCTTTTCATTAGAATCCTGAAATAGCAGGGTTTTTCTCTGCTCTTCCATTCCTTTGATTTCATACTCATAATTAGCTTCCCACAGCTCCTCCTAGGCTGCTTCCACCATTACTCACTAGGCTGGTCTATTTGTGTTACAGATTATGCTTTCTCAACCTCTGTTGGTTTCATCAAGTTTAGGACTTTTTGGTGATTTGTTATGTTAAGTCCATATTGCTGATCTTTGGGGAAAATAGGTATTTCTCCCTTTTTACGATTTTCAAGTGTTTCAAAACTAATGTGCTGTGTTCATAGAAGTTCTTAATTTGAGGTTTGTGGCTATGAGGGTTGGTGGATAAAATGTGACTGCTTCATATCTTTATTTTCATTTACCTCTAACTGAAATTTAGCATTTCCTTATACTATTAATGTAAGCAGCAAATCACAATGAAACAAATAAAACATGGAAACTACTTTTATATTGCATTCTGATTATTTCAGGTATCTCGAAATTCGCTGGTTAAAATAATGCTAGCTATTAAATGCACTATGAGGTCAAATATTTATAAATAAGCACATATTACATAAACTAAAAAATATTTTGAAGGGCTGGAGCAGTGGCTCAGTGGTTACGGCGCTTGCCTTGCATGCGTTCAAACCCCAGCAACACGTACACAGTGAAGTCTCAGAGCAAGGAAGGTCACATGAAAAACTAAATAAAATTGTTTCTCGCTTTCTCTCTTTCTCTCTCTCACTGTCCTTCTCTCTTTTAAAAAATTTTTTTGATAATACTTTCAACATAAATTTTTCTTATAACCTTGTATTTTTATCCAAAAATATTCTGAGATGAGATTAATTAGGCTTAAATCATCAGGGGCAATAAATTGCTTAATAAATTGTTGAATGAGTCACATGCTTCTTAAAGAAAAATAATTTCAAAGTAAAATCTCACGTTTAAGGTTTTTAAAAATTATTTTTCATTTTTAGAATAGCAAACTCTCTAAATTTTATTGGAGATAATTCTAAAAATCTCTTAACAGTGAAATCCACTAATATTTGCTCCTGACTCAAAAATATTTTGGATAGCTGCCTACTTCTCTCTGGAAAGTCACTGTTCTCAATACTCTTAATTATTAAATGATTTTAAAAAGCCACAAGCAGATGTGAATCCTCCTTTAACTCCTTGAAGTTTCTAGCATTTTTAGCCAAAAAGAACCTTTCTTTAAATAGGTTAGACTTGAGACTTTCCTGAGGCTGGGCTACTATATTGTGGCTGCTAATAACCCCTTTTAGAGTTGAGGAACCTGAGTCACAGAAGAGCTGAGCAACATCTCCACATCTACACAGCTGGAAAGTGATGAAGGTAGATTTTGAATGAAAGCAATTCAATTCTAGACCTGAGAATCCTCGAGGAATACAGTATAAGGAGAGGGAGCTTGTTTATCTCTGATCAATCAATAGAGCTGGAATTGAAGGATTTTCTGTGGCTATGAGTACCTAATAGCTCGCATTACCTGACCTTGAGAGACCAAGTGCAAGAAGGGAGAGACCTCATTGTACATTCATCCTGCAAGTGCTTATTGAACACCTGATGTTCCAGCTACTGTTAGGTTCTGGGAGGACAGGCAAGGGATCATGACCTCTTTCTGAATGACGACCGTAATATCTAGAGACTTACTCAAGTCTTCCAGGATTCTTTTTACTCAAATGGGGGCCGGGGGGGGGGGCGGTGGTGGCAGGAAACTGAACTTCTCCTGTAGTCAGTTTGAATTCTTGATCGTAAGCAAACACCACCCTTGATAAATTCCAAAATAGATGAATCTGTAGAAGAGATCTATTGCTTTCTTCCTTCTCAAGTCTCTTGGGAGAGCATTTCAAGTCCTTTGATATCCTGTCCTTATAAAGATAACAACAGAGGGAGGAGATAGAGATTAGGAATGATGAGTATCCACCAACTGCAGGACAGGTGTCAATGAGCATTCCATTAACATGGCAGTACTGTCGGGACACTCAGGATTACCTTGAACACTGGTGTTCAGAGCCCTGGGCTAATTGTTTTACATACAACTGTTCTATTTTAGAAGACATTTCAAGTTCCACGGTGGCCTTATTTATTACCATAATTAGGAACAATAGTAACATTAATTGAACTTTGTACCTTCCTAAAATGATTAAGTTGCATTTTAAAGGAAGTTAATAAATAACTGGAGAAGGCTACCAGAGAAATAAACCTAGGAATGGTAAACTATAATAAATGCCCCAAACAAGATGAGAGAGACACAGATAAAATCACTTTTTTTAACCATAAAATTATGTTACCTGTGCCGAAATACTGTTCTGCTATAAGTGGAGTAGTGACCCCACTCCATCCCTGTTCCATGAAGATTTGAAGGTAAAATATAAGTGTGTATTAACAATAACAACAAATTAAAGTTTTCTGTCCCCTTTTCACTGAAAATCAAAATTCCCAATATTTAAAGTCATTCTAATGCTCTCAATTACTTATTTTAAATTTATTTTTCATAATATGGTGTGTGGCATTAAATCTCCTTTTTGGAAAATTATAGATTTTTAAAAAGAAACAAATACATAAATTACAAATTGGAAGATTCCTCTTCCATTTAAAGATTTGATCTATGTAAAACTATAACTTACTTGGTAAGAGACTGTATTTTAAGTTATGTTTGGTCGTTTTCATGTTAGTGTAAATGAACAGC
Organism: Aplodontia rufa; assembly: GCA_004027875.1. Lineage (NCBI taxonomy): Eukaryota > Metazoa > Chordata > Mammalia > Rodentia > Aplodontiidae > Aplodontia > Aplodontia rufa. Next base: position 94,430 of record PVKS010001873.1, on the reverse strand, counting down.
TAACTGCTTCTTAAAAACAGATTTTGCTAGAAGATTAAAAATGACATCTTCACCGTTTTTAAAGAGGTAAATGTCCCCAGACCTTTCCCTTGTCCATTTCACCTGTTTCTTGACTCAAGTACAAGACCATTCTACCTATAAAACCAAACATTAAAATCTTTCTCTCTCAAAACTAAATATTGAGGTATACCTATCTTCAATCCAATGAGAAATCCTATTTATTTCGATTTTAAAGGAAACGTCCCTTACAATCCCTCCTTACACTCAATGGAAAATAATGAAGTCAACCTTGCTGTAGTTATCTAACACTTGAGAATAAAATGTTAGAGGGTTTCAGTCAAAGGAATTGCAGATCACCAGTCCCTTTGGCCCACAGAGTGTTCCTGATTTTTCTGACACTTTCACCTCTTCTGTGTTCAAGTTATCAGGTCAATAAAATATGATGCTGAAAATGTAACAGTTGTAGACTCAGAAATGACATGGAACATGCAAAATGGACATTACAGTGCACAGTGCCTTGGAGGAAATGATAGCACATTATCCTGGAAGACAGCTTCAAATCTTAAAAATGCAGCCCGTGGAGCCTTGGCGAGAATGGTCTCCACAGCCCGGAGCACTGTCATGTTGTCCAACACCCTCACTCCACGTCTGAGTCTTTTCACTCCGTGTGGTTTTTCCCTCAGGGATCATTTTGGGTTTCATAATGATTAGTTTGTGTATGAAAAAGGAAAGCTCAAGACTATAATTTCATACGCACTTAGAAAAAAACACATGAAGAAAATTCAGTAGCTAGACAAGTAATCTTCTGGAGTCTGTTGTGACCAAGAGGATACTTGTGAGAAGGACAAGCTGATAAATGAATGTGCTCATCACTTAAGGGGACAAACCACAGGCAGGGAAGTTTTGTCTCACTCAACCTCAGGGAGCTCGGGTCTCCTGTCCCTCGACAGAACAGTACCCAGATCCACAGGGAAGCAGAGGGCAGCTGTTAAAGCAAAAAGTAGTGGAAGATCCAAGTGAGAAATTCAATGACCAAGTCAGGGATGATGAGAGGGGGCATATTTCATTTAGTTTTGGCAACCAAAATTAATAGAGACACTTATTAATAAAGACTCAAATGAATAGAAGATTGAGTCAAGGTGAACCGCCTGCAAGTAAAACCAGATTGAGCATCGAGAAAAGCAGAAAGCGAGCCCAGAGAGGGGGTCATGTCAGGAGGCAGGGAGGCAGGGCACACACCAGCCAGGTGGAGAGTTCCCAGCCCAGCCCTGCAAAGTTCCCTCCCCAGTCTTCTCAACCAGAGGGGAGTGTTGCCTAGAAAAGAGAAAAAAATCTCACTTTAAATCTTTGGTTCATCCCTCACTGTGGGACCTTGAGCCAACTACTTAAATGGCTCTGTGCCTCAGTTTCCTCTTCGGGTAGATAAAGGACATACTTTATTTTGAAGACACCAACAGTGCTTATCACATACCAACAGCTCAATAAATATTAGGCTTTATTATATTGTTGTCAACAATCATGTCAACACTCTTGAAAATGTGTCCTACCACTTCCCACTGTGCTTAAAATTTAAAAGAAAGGAATGGCAATGTCCCACGCTTTCTCTTCCTTGGGTGAGATAAGTGAAGTAGTTTCCTAAATGTTTTTTATTGTTATTCATCTCTGTAGTACCCTGCATGCGTGGACAAGCATACACACACACACACACACACGCACACACATGAACCCTCAAAATGGCATAAAAATTAAGATCTCTGTGTTTTTCAAAGCAGACAACTAAATAGGGAAGAAATTGGGAGCCTGCGTATCTCTCAGGCTACAAAATTAAGCAGTTCGAAACCAGCAAAGAGAAATCTATGGGAAGAAAGAAAACAATGGCAGAAAAACTAAGGCATAGCCTCTTAAATTTTAACTGGGATATATGCCCTGACAACAAAGAAGTCATCCTGACCTTCACCTAACCTGATGATTAAGGAGATGGTGGAGCTAAGAACAGGAAGAAATGAAATCAGTGATAATGCTGGACATGTGGAGCTGAAAAATACAGGTTCAAAACTCTTGTAGCCATCCTTGGTGTTCACGATTGCAATCCCAGCTACCTGGGGTGCTCAGGAGGAAGGATCACAGGTGTGAGGCCAATGTGGGCAATTTAACAAGACCCAATCTGGAAGGGAGAGGGGATGAGAAGAGAGAAGAGGCGAGGAGAGGAGGTGAGGCTGGGCTGTCTTCTCTTCAACACGTTTTTGGCACCTTCGGTGAAAATCAGATGACTATACCCTGTTTGTTTCTGCAGTTTCTGTTCTGTTCCAATGATCTGCTTAGCTCTTCTTATGTGAGGACCGTGCAGTTTTTGTTACCATGGCTCTGTAGTGTCATTTGAAACCCAACATTGTGATGCCTCCAGCAGTGCTCTTTGTGCTCAAGATTTCTTTGACTCTTCTGGGTCTTGAGTTCTTCCTTATGAATTTTATGATTATTTTTCCAGTTTTATGAAGACTATCATTGGAACTTTGATGGGGATTGCATTGAATCCATAGAACACTTTTTTGATAATAAGGCCACATTAATGATATTAATTTCACATACTCACAAATATAGGAGGCCTTTCCACCTTCTAGTGCACCTTCTAGCATCCTCTACCTCTTCAGTATTCTACAGTTTTTATTGTAGAGGACTTTCGCCTGTCTTGGTTAGGTTTATTCCTGGGTCGTTTGGTTTGTGATTGGTGGGTTTGTTTGTTGAAGTTATTTTGAACAGAACAATTTCCTGATTTATTTTTATGTGGATGTGCATTCATTATTGGTATATAGAAAGTTTTTATGTTTGTATGTTTACTTTGTATCCTCCTACTTTGCTGAAAGTGTTTATCAGTTCTAGAAGTCTTCCAGTGGAGCCTTTAAGGGCTTCTAAGCACAGGGTCATATCATCTGCAGTGATAATTTTACTTCTTTTCCTATTTTTAGCCCTTTTATTTCTTTCTCCCAACTAAATAAATGTTCTGGTTAAAATTTTAAGTACTATATTGACTAGAAGTGGTGGGAATGGATGACCTTGTCCTGTTCCTGATAATAGAGGAAATGTTTTTAGTTTTTCCCCATTCAATATGATGTTGGCTTTGGGTTCATCATATACAGCCTTTATCATGCTGAGTGAGTTCCTTCTATCCCTTATTTCTTCGTGAAGGGATGTTGAGTTTTGTCAATGGCTTTTCCTGCATCTGTCGAGATAACCATGTGATTTTTGTCCTTGACTCTATGTGGTGAATTGCAATTATTGATTTGCAAATGTTGATTCATCCTTGCAACCCTGGGATAAATCCAACTTGATCATTACGTATGATCTTTTTAATGTGTTGTTGAATTCAATTTGCAACTATTTTATTAAGGATTTTTATACCTATGTCCATTAAGGATATTGGTCTATAATTTTCTTTCCTTGATGTGTCTTCATCCAGTTTTTGGCATTAGGGTGATGCTGGCTTCATAGAATAAGCTTGGAAGGATTCCTTGCCTTTCTATCTCATGGGATAATTTGATGAGTGTTGGTGTCAGGACTTCTTTAAAGATTTGATCAAATTCAGCTGTAAATCCATCTAGTCCTAGGCTCTTCTTCATTGGGAAGCGTTTGATTCCATTTGAATCCCCTTGTTATTGGTCTGTTTAGGTTTTCTATGTCCTCTTAGTTCAATTTTGGTATGTTTTGTTCATTTAGAAACAATCCCTTTCTTCTAGATTTTCTATTTTATTGAAGTATAAGTTTTCAAAGTAGTCCCTAATGTGTCTCTGAATTTCTGCAGTCAAATGCTCTACCTCTGAGCTATACCCCCAGTGTCTCTGAATTTCTGAATTTCAATGATATTTGTTGTAATATTTCCTTTTTACTAATTTGAGTCTCCTTTCTCTCCCTCTTTCTCTCCACTAGTTTGATTAACGGTTTATCAATCTTGTTTATCTTTTCAAAGAACCACTCTTCATTTCATTGATCCTTTGTATTGTTCTTTTATTTTCTATTTCATTAAATTCAACTTTGATATTTATTATTTCTTTTATCATACTGCTTTTGAGGTCGGTATTTTCTTATTTGTCTTCAACAAAGGTGCCAAAATCATATTGGAACAAAGACAGCTACTTTAATAAATGTTGTTGAGAAAACTGGATATCCCTATGTAGAAAAATTAAATTAGATCCCTATTTCTCACCCTCTATAAAAGTCAACTCACAATGAATCAAAGACTTCAGTATAAGAACAGAAATTTTGCCACTGTTAGAAGAAAACAGGAGAAACATCCAACAGGCATATGAAACAACTTCCTGAATAGGAAATAACAACCATAAAATCAATAAATGGGGTAGCACCAAATTAAAAAGCTTTGACCCAGCAAAGGAAACAATAGTGTGAGAACAATTTGTGCCACCTACTCTCCCAAAAGAGGATTAATATCCAGAATATATAAAGAAGTCAAAAAACTTAATACCAAAAATAAATAATAAATAACCCATTCAATAAGTGGGCAAAGAACAGACACTTCTCAGAAGAAATACAAATGGCCAACAATTATGAGAAAAAAAATCAACATCTTTGACCATCAGGGAAATGCAAATCAAAACAACATTGAGATGTCTTCTGTATAGTCTTTTGTCTGTGATTCAAGCGCTAGCCTCTCTCTGTGGTTGAAAAGCATTCAAGTAACCTACACAGAAAGGCTTAGGACAGAAACTCGATAGAGGCAACTATGCAGATCAAAACTGCAGACTCTAGAAACTAGTGAACCTTTGGGCCACTCTGCCTTTCTGCCCTAATAAATCAATTACTGGAACAATCACTCAAGCTATATCAGAATGACACATTTATGAAAATGAAAAATTATTTTGAAACAACATAGGACCCAATAAAAGTTCTTTTCATAGGAATAAACATATATTTAATATCATTAAATTAATATGCAACTTGAGATTGGAAAGAATGAGTCATGGATCTTATACATAAAATTTTTGGAACATGTTATCTGTTTGGCAATTTAACACATCTATATTTCATAATTAGTACTTTTCTTATCATGTGAGGCTAATTCCTCTTTCAAGTTCAGAGTAAACCTTGATTTAAAAAAATAAAATGCTTTCAGTTTGTATTGATGTTCAGATAACTAGCTGTTTCAGACATCTTTTGAGTAACCAATAATTGAATATGTTAAGCAGATATTCAAATATTGATGCCATAACAAAGAGCTATGTTTATGTGAATGTTATAGAATCTGTCACCACAGATGCTTCAAGTTGTTATAATTCAGTTCATCTGATTATTCTCCAAGGATATAGACAACCTTAACAATTTCCTGGTAGCTTATTAAATATACAAACTCCTGGGTCCTGTTTATGGTGATTCTGTTCCTATAGATCCAAGTTGAGGTCCAGAAATCCAAATTTGTTAGAAAGACTTTACAAGAGTTATTGAGGCCTGCCAGGGACAGGAAATAGTGGTTTTAGTCCAACCTCCAACTCAGTCCAGAACCCCTTCATCCACATTCTAACAAATTGTCACTCAGATGTACTCTGAACTCTTCCAGATGGGGACAAACCCATCTTTACATAGTTTGTTAACCTTTATTGGAAAAATCTGATTGTTGTAAGCTTTTGCCTGTATTAAAATGAAATTGGTTTGCCAGTGACTTTCTGGAATAGGCCTAACTCTGCCCTCTACGATAGCAAAGTTTATTATATATGAAAGCCCTTTGTATATTTTAATAGGGCTTTCAGGTTCCCCACAAGTCTTTCCTGCAGGTAAACAGTTCATTTCCATAGATAACTGTTCATAAAACCTTTATCATCCGTGGTTTCCCTGAATTCCTACCACTCTACCCAGGCACTCTTTTGAGAGCTTTCCTCTCCATCACCGCAGGAACTAGAGCCTCTAAACCTGCATATGAGCCACTTGGCCCTGCACAGCAAATAAGTGGCCATATAAAAGTGTATGCACTCTATCCTGGTGGCTTTCAAATGCTAATACACCAAATGATACCACAATATGAAGTGCCACCAATCCATGGTAAAATGAGCAAAAGAAATAAAAATAGTATGATTAAGTAACTTTATCACACTGGGTTCATTGTCTTTTCTGTAGATTGTATCATATCATATTCTACTTTTATCATCCAACATGTTGTATCTCTTTTTCCAGGGAATTATCTTACATATGTAACCTAAACTTGACAAATACAGTATCTATGCTGTCATTCAAATAATTGATGCATATTTTTGAACAGATTAAGGTAAAAGGATTATTTCCTAAAGCTTGCGCTCCAAGTCTCTTGCCCATCCAGCTCTGACGTCATCTACCTGTACTCATCCATAGCCCATTCCCCACATTTTTCAGTAGGGCACATGGCCACAACAAATACAGAATGATATCACTTGAAATGTTTATCAATTTACTTTTAAAAAAAATAAAAGGAATCAATTTTTCAAAGACCATGCTTACCACATGCTTCGCCCTATCTATAGCATTCCATAGAATCCCTAGAATATTATATTTAAAAAAAATGCAAAAGGGGAATAAGAGGAAGCACATACACTTATGCAGATTACATTGGCAGTATTTTTTTCTTTTTCTGTAATCTCTTACATTTTCTGATTAAAGTGTATTATTTTTTACTGAAAAATCAACATTAAGATTACTACTTAGTAGTTTTTAAAAATCTCCTATTTATGTAGGATGTGCTGTGGTAATAAAAACCCTGAAATCTCAGCAGTTTATGATAAATATCATTACTGATGTATTTGGTGCTATGTTGATTTGTGCCACATTTATTTCATAACCCAATTGAAATAGCCACTGCTTTCTGGACTACACTACTGATCATATAGCAGAGGCAGGAAATAGATGGCAGAAAACAGAGCAGTTCTTGAAGTTTCTTCTGGGAAGTGGCTTCTGCATGGCTGTTGCTTCTCACATTCCATTGCTCTCAGCAAGACATAGGATGGAGGGGGCTGGAGTGGTGGCACTGTGGTTCTCCGGTTATGGCACTTGCCTGGCATGTGCGAGTACATAGGTTCAAACCCTAGTACTACATACACAATAAAGTGTCAGAACACACATGAAAAACTAAAGAAAAATTACTTCTCTCTCTCTCTCTCTCTCTCTCTTTCTCACTCTCTCTCATTGTCCCTCTTTCTTAAAAAAAAAAAAAAAGACATATGGCCAAGGCTGGCATTGATAAAGTTAAGAAATATATTCTTTCTGTACATAGGGCTCCCATGGGAAGTTCCTGAGGGAAGTGGTAGCAAATATTTTTTATTTAGCAAAACCCATCACAACCATCCTTTTGAAAATCAAGATCATATGTACCTTTCTCCATTCTTATGATTTTTTCCCTATTCTGTAAAATTTCTCAAAAAAATAATATAGACCTATAATCACATCAGTGACAGTGTTTATTGCTTAAAATGTAATTTCTCTGGCCAGGGGATTTGAACTCTTCTAAAATATTTAAGTTACTGTTAACCTTCTCTTATCATGGATGTCAATGACATCTTAATTGATTGATCTCTCAGTGTTGCCAAGTTAACCATCAACATTCTTGGTATAAACAGAGGAAAATCGGAAGGGCAGTGTTTTCTTTTAACATGATACCATCATTCTCAAGCAACGGACCTATAATTTTCATCTATTGTTCTGAAAATAGCTATACAAATTGCTGCTGCTGACTCTTGAGGTTTTTGCCAGCCTCAGCGAATCCTTGGCTTTAATTCTCTTGCAATTCTATTTCTTGTATTCTCCTTGTCATACGCTTCCTCATCCATTATTTACATGGATGCCATCAAGCCTTATCAAGCAGGTGGCAGGCTTCTTTACCTGCCTGCCTATTTTCTTTTCATTGTTAAAATTTTTCACTGTGTAGACAGAATTTCACAAGCCAGCCCACTTCATATCTGTGGAATTATATTCATTTATTTTAATCTTGAAATTTTTTGATTTTTTAAAGAAAATATTCCACAGCTATTATTTGGTGTTCCACCCTTTTGATTTCTTCATGCTTTGGGGTTTGTTTTCTAACAGTCTGTGAGGGGCAACATAATATAAAGGTTAAGAACTTAGAAGAGGGAGATGAAATTTGAATCGTGACCCTTTTACTTATGACACATGCGACTTTGAACAAATTACTTAATTTCTCTGTGCCTCAGATCCCTCATCTGTAAAATGAAGACAATTGTAGCCTTTTCCTTTTACTGTTGTTGCTAGAAAGAATTAAAAGAGTGGTCAGGGGGGATACTTGAAACAGTGCTTGACTTATAAGCACTCCATGTGCCTGTTGATATTGGGTCCTATTGTTTAAAGTGACTCAGGCTATAGTAGTTTTTCTGCTTCTGCTGAGATTCAGAAGTTACGATTTCTTACACTCTTGTAGGGTAGCCTTCTTCCTTCCAAGAATCACTCCCTTCTGAGCTTGCTAAAGCACTCAGCAGACTAGGAACTAGCACCCCACAGGACAGCTATGGGAAGAGCTGCAGTTCAAAATGGTGAGCTGAGGATGCAGTTGCCTTACCTCCTTCCTGAGACTAAAAAAGAAGAGCTGAAGAAATTCAGAATGGAATAAAGCCTTAACAGCAATGAGAAGAGAAGTGGATCAACAAATTTCCAGGAACAGAAAGCAGAAGGAATCCTATAGATTCATGAAATGGAGCACTGTGGGCAGTCATGCAGACAGCAGAAGGGGCCACAATGAAGCTGTTGCCTAGTTCCCCAATGGAACTCTACAGAGGCTCCCAGCTTGGAGTGCAGGTGGAGTTGGGGACAGTGAAAACAGGGGCTTATCAGAAGTTCTTCAGGAAAGCACCTACACCTGTTGACTCCACTTTCCACATGTGCACATATCCTGGGACCACTGGTTCAGGATAAAGGGCAGCCCAGCAATCACTCCTCCAGATAAAGCAAGGGCAGGCAGGGAAAGCTACTGAGCAAGCTGCCTGGGAAAGTACAGGCTGCTAGGACAGCTCACTCAGTTCCTCAGACCTCTGCCCGCTTTCCAGCACAAATCTCACAGAAAATAAGACCTCCTCACACATAGAGTCTCAATTCAGGGGAGAAGCAGTCTGGGGAAAGAACTTATGCTTATATATCAGCCAAAGAAACCTTCACAACCCTGTCCCCCGGAATAATCAATCTAAACATTCATTCTAAAACAAAGACTAATAACAAGCATTGCCAGACATATGAGGAATACCAAGGGCATTAAAGAGGAATATTACGATAAAAACTGAGTGATAGACCCAGGAGAATATAGTAGAAGTCCAAAGTAACAGAGGGAAACTTTGAAGTTTTTTCCATTGTCTCTTCAGGACTTTAAATAATGTTATAACCATAAAAACAAGAACATGTTGATATAAAAATGAGAAAATGACAATAAAAACTAGCTCAAAAATTTAATGCAAAAATAAAAAATTCATAGGATGGACGCAAAATTAAAATATATTAGGACATAGAATGGAAAACAAAAAATTAAGACAGATGAGAGAGAAGATAAAAGTCATAAAGTATCAATCCACAAAGTTCATGTTCAATCAGTTGAGGTTCCAGAAAGAGAACAGAAAATAGAGGAAAGTGAAGTGAATTATTTAAAAAGAAAGAAAATGTCTCATAGCTGAGGAAAGAAACAAGCCATTAAATTGAAAGAGCTAGTGAATATTGGCTCAGCAGGATGAATGTAAAGGCACTTTTTTTGTACTGGGGATTGAAACCAAGGGTGCTAAACCACTGAGCCACATCCTAGCCCTTTTATAATTTTTATAAAATAAAAAAACTAGAGTCTTGTTAAGTTGCTGAGGCTGGCTTTGAACTTGTGATCCTCCTGCCTCAGCCTTCTAAGCCTCTGGGATTATAGGCGTGCATCATCACCATGCCCTGCCAACGGGATTCACTTTAGACTTATATTGACAAAGACAATCGTGCAGAAGAGCAACGCCATCTGTATTCTGGAGAAATTATTTTTAACCTAGGTGTATTTGCCCAGCCATAGAGCAATCAAATGTGAGGATGTGTAGAAACATTGTCAGATACGCAAAGAAAGGGGACCACCACCAATGCAGCCCTCCTCCTCACCAATTCCTCTCTGATGAAACTACTTGCAAACATACTGCAACAAAATAAAGGTGGATCCAGAAAGGCAAGGATGGAGGTACACAAGACGGTGGAACAAAACCAAAGAAAAAGCAAATAGAAACTCCAGGATAAAGGCTCATAATAGGCATAGAAGGCAACAACCAGATTAAATTACAAAGTCAGAAGGCTGTGAGATGAATGTCCGTAGAACATACTGTGCTTTTAATTGGGGAAATGAACACAAATCTGAAAACATCAGTGATATAGTGAAGAAACTATGCTGCTTCTCTCAACAAGGAAAAAAAAAAAAAGAAAGGCAATTGGAATCCACAGGAAAATTTTACTGTACAGGAACACAAGCTCCAAATATGAAGCAACCAGTGTGGTATGCTTTTAAACAAGTTCAATAAAAGACAGTCTAGTTGGTTTCACTGATATAATCGCTGTCCTCTGAGTGAGCAGGGTCATAACATTGAATCCATGAGAAAAAAAGAGTAGAAGTTGGCACCCTATTTCAATCAATAGTACTAAATATTTACATAGTTTGGGTGGAAAACTTAATTGACTTCAGAATAAATCTATAAAAATTCAATTGTATTTCCAGAAAAACCATAAATGAAAAAGAAAAGGTATAGCTGATAGATATTAAAGGTGGGATGAGAAAGAGGCAAAGTAGAGGGAAAGATGCAGGAATTGTTATGGCCATCTTGTATGGTATTCATTTGAGAGAATTTCTAAAGATGAGGGGACAATAAAAAGAATACAGTTACTGCAGGTATCGAAAAAATTACAATAGCAAGCAGAAAAACTAAAATTAAAAATAGAATATCAGACATGGGGAATAAGAATGAAAGAAAAGCTAAGTAATGTTTCAGTAAGTCAAATCCACAACATTCAGAGCAGAAAATCGCTAGGAATATTTGAAGTTGATTAGTCAAGAAATAGCAATATAAACACATTACCAGATTTATATAAGAAATTTTAAAATTAAAAAGCAAATCTAACTGCAAGAATGAGATCTACAAAAAAAGACAGCGAATAGTCAATTTTACTAGTAAATTTTAAAAAATTGGTTATCTGGCTTTCTCAGTAGCACATCTTTGTGCAAGATAAAGGCACAAGCCTATGTAGACAGCAAGTCACTAATGACATCAGGGTGTAGTACAGCCCAGAGCCAGGCTATGTGGGAGAACGTGGACAGCCTCAGGTGGGAGAACCACTCACTGACTGACAGAGCAGCTGTCATCCCTTGAATAACTACAAAAGCATCTGAAGTCCCTTCAGAAAACCCCAGGCAAAAATCTGTTTTCAAGTTGAGTGAACTGCCTCAATCCCTATACTTAACAGAGGGAGCTCCTTATGAGAAGCCATTCTGCCACCCCCAAGCTCAGTTTTGTGTTCCCCAGAATTGGGACTTGATTTTTTTTTTTTTTTTTTAGTACCAGGGATTGAACCCAGTGATGCTTAACCACTAAGCAACATCCCCAACAACACTTTTCATTCTTTGAGACAGGGTCTCACTAAGTGACTTGAGGGGCCTTGGTAAATTGCTGAGGCTGGCTTTGAGCTTGCAATCCTCCTGCCTCAGCCTCCTGAGCCACTGGGATTACAAGTGTGTGCCACTGCATCCAGCAGAACGTGACACTTTTACAGTTGTTTTTAAGTTCAGTGGTTTCACATACTAAGTGAACTATCTACTTTAATAAAAATTTCTGAGAGCCTACTCTGTAGGAGGTATTATGGCCAAAACAAATGCAAACAGGACATGATCCTTTCTCCTGGGAAGCTTAAAAGCCACCTAGCAAGAGAGAGTTCTACAGGGTTCATTTTAATCCCAGATTGAATGTAGGTGAATTAGAGCATAAAGAAGAGAGTGCTTCCAATTTAGGAAGGGATCTGGAAAGACTGGGAGGCAAGGTGTCAGAAGTGAGTTGGGATCCCAGGCCTTGCAGTCAACAGGATGCCTGCAGGCTAGTGCGGTGAAGCAGCTGCCCTTGATCTGAGCGATATTATCTGAGCTGCACCTGCCCAGACCAATGACGGTATCATTATCTATAGTTTGGGATGGCCTTAACTTTCTGTAATTAAATACTACATTTATCAAAACCGTCTCACCAACCCACACATATGCATTTTTCCTTGGAAAATATGAGTTGGTAAAATATAAATCTAGTAGAGCACAGATGTCTGCATTGTGGTATAAGCAAACCAGAACTCATTCATAACTCAACTAAATCCAAAGTTCTGGGTTGTTAATATTTTTAATAACATATTTCAACATATGTTCATGTCCGTGTGTCTACATTCTACCCTCAAATCCAGAAGATTAAAGAACCAGAGGATGTTAAAATTGGAAGGGACCTTAACTATTCTTCTATATAATCCTATCATTTTACATATGAAGAAACAAGGCCAAACAAGGATAAATGTAACTTCCCAAGGCTGCACAACTGTGAAAAGCCAACCAAGGATGTGAGCCAAATTTCCAGCGCAGATCCAGAAGCTGTTTCTTCTGTATTCTATACTGAAAAAAAATATGAAAGGATTAAAAAAAAAATCAGAGACAATTAAAAAGAAAAAGTAATGTGTAACAGTAAATTATTATTGATGACTGATCTAGAATTATCTGTTTTTGACACAAATTCCAAATAGCTACTAAAGGGTCTCTTTTTCTTAAAATCTTTCTTTCACACTTGGCCAAAAAATATCAGCTAACCTATTTTGATTATTATATTATTTAAATTATTGAATAATTATTTAAATAGCTTTTTATTCTGTTAGAATAAGTAGTTAGGAAATGGTAAATAGCTAATTATCTACCTATATACAATTTTCATTGAAACAGAAATAGGAATATTTTTAAAGTAGGTACTCTTTTGCTTTCATTTAATATTGTGCATCCAGCAACACTGTATTTTTAAATTAGACTTTTATAGCAGAGACTGTATTGTGTTTGCTTAATTCAGTATCCATCATAGCATTGGCTTAGAGAATATACTCAATAAATATTTGTTGAACAAATAAATGAATTAATCTGTGTTGTACTGGAATTCTGCATCAACCTCTGTATGTCACACTTATGTTCAATATTTACATGGAAATGTGACATCTATCATTATTTGGTCAAACTTTACCTATGCTTGCTTTAAAAATCAATCCATCTTCTCCCAAAGCAAGCTCCCTGATTAAATGCCTTCCTTTACACTCACACTGCAATTAAATCCTAGGGGACGGTAAAAGTCATTCCCAGTAGAATTTTTCATTTTCTCCCTTCTTCACCCTAACTCATGGATGGGTTCTAGAGATGAAATCCACACCTTACTCCAGAGCTGAGTTCCAAATCGACCAGCCAAAAGTCTCCAGCTCAAATCACCAGATCTATCTCCACACTGCTCCAAGCCCATCACCGGGGCAATCAGGCGACACCCTGGGAATTCTGAAAGGAATGCTAACCCGGAGGGCTGTTTTTGAAGGCATAAAACATGTAAATAGACATCAGGAAGAGAAAACAGAGAAACTCACAGAGAATTTAATATTAAAATCTTCACTGAGGAACTTAAAGATGGCAATTGAATATGAAAGGCCTTTTTAATTATAAGAACTTCATTTAAATATTATCACTATAAACAAGAAGTTAATATAACCCTTGCTGTATTCCTCTTTTATTAAAATTATTACAATGTTGCATTTTGAAAACCCTAGCCTAAGGCTTTCCAATTCTTTAAAAAGTAACAAATTAAACTTTCACTTCTAAAGTTCTTTGGTACACTTATATAACATCAAAATCACTGCTGTGATAGCCTCTTGCTTGTCTATTTTGATAGCTGCCTATTTATGCAACTAACTACAAATGGAATATTACGTTTGGCCAATTTTTCAGTTATTCATGTATAAAGTACGCTTAAAATCTAAAACAACATTACTCCTGTTCCCCTAACGAACAGATATCCATAACCCAAATATTGAGAAAAATGAAAATACAGGAGAAAGTTAAGGAAGTGGTGTTCTTCCTAAATTGATTTCTACCACCTGATCACTGACCATGATGACCAGTTGCCTACACCTCAGTTTTCTCCTTCTCAGAAACAAAGTCCTGACTCACACATACAGAAAAGAAAAAAGTTGTGAATGGTGGTTTGTGTGCAAGTCTTGCTAGCCACCTTGGAAGTTTAACTGAGACCTTTTGCCATCCAGTGTTCCAAATCAATATCAGAAAGTGACAGCAGCCCCAGGAAGGAGGCAGAGAAGAAGGCGAAGACAAAGGAAGGCCTTGATGCAAGGACCTTGGAAACTCACCAGGACCGGGCCACATCATGGGAAGGAAATTTTTTGCACTGATTCTGGAGGGAGAAAAACCCTAATACATAAATTTTGCACTCTTCAAACAAAAATGAATCAGGGGGACTGGAGTGGTGGCTCAGCGGTTTCGGTGCTTGCCTCGCATGCACAGGGACTTGGGTTCAAACCCCAACATCACATACACAACAGTGTTGGAGCAAAGAAGGCCAAATTAAAAACTAAATAAAATTGATTCTCTCTCTGTGTCATTCTCTCTCTGTCTTTGAAAAAAAATGCCACTTAAAAAAAATGTGAATCAGGAGCTAAAATAATCTGGAAAAGTTTGATCCAAAGAGGATTATAAGCGATTCTATCAGGGAATAGAGAAATAACAGACTGATCATTTTTAAATATAAGCACATTTCCTGTTGTGGCTATTCCCAGAAATACCCTTGTTATCTGATGTTAACACAAAAACATGGGACTGGAGCAGTGGCCCTGTGGTTACAGCACTTGCCTGGCAAGTGCAAGGACGAAGGTTTGAACCCCAGCAGCACATACACAACAAACTGTCAGAGCAATGAAAATCACATGTAAAACTAAAAAACAAAATTGATTCTCTCTCTCTCTCTCTCTCTCTCAGCGTCCCTGTCTTCTTAAAAAGAGAGAGAAAAAAAGATAAAACATCTATAATCTTTTCCCAAAAGAGCTAGAATCAGCATATTATAGAGATACAGCTTGATCAATGTTTACAGCAGCCCAATTTACTATAGCTAGATTATGGAACCAACCCAGATGCCCCTCACTTGATGAGTGGATTCAAAAACTTTGGTACATATATACAATGGAATACTACTTGGCTATTAAAGAAAATGATATTATGGCATTTGCAGCCAAATGGATGGAGATGGAAAAAATTATGCTAAGTGAAATATCCCAAACTCAGAGACTCAAGGGCCAATTGCTTCCTCTCACTTGTGGAAGCTAGAATACAATCTCAAACAGTATGATAGATGGCTAAGCTAATAATTACCTCAACATATATGAATTTTTACACAATTGGGGGAACCTTGTCTGGGATGCTGGGGGACGTAAGGAGGGGGGAAGGGAATAGGCAGGATATCAAGGAGACTAGAGGGAAGGAGTATGGGGGAATCAAATCAGAGGGGAACCTTTGACTTCCATGAGAAGTCCAAATTACATGGGGTTTAAGTATGATTCCCTCTTTATTGTAAGACCATATTTAATGAATTTAAAAAAAACATTTGGGAGTCATACTTCCAAAAAATCCTTATTATCTTTTATGCTAACCAAATCCATTTGCAGAAAATAATGTCAAGTATAAATATATAATGTCATATATACTCATATATGACATAATAATAATGTAAAAAGATAAAAAACTAAAAAATATTCAGTCTAATTTTTTAAAAGGAAGAGAGATTTATTCAATCATAACTTTGTTTATAAGCATATAAATTAGCATGTAGAAAAATTATCTTAAATAAATTGATGATTTTCTTGGGGCTTGTTTCTAGATGTAGTCCGAACTTTTCTAGCACAGTAGTTGAATCTTCCATCAAGGTTAGGAAGTCTGTTTGCTCACTAACTTGCTCCAAGTTTGTTTTACTTGTTCCTAAAGCTTCTGTTGGCAGAACAGAAATTGTAGACAATTTTCTGCAACTCTAGTTATTAATTATTTCCATTACACTAGTGACCTGTTTTACCTAAAATTGGACATGCGGCTTTTCTTCTTAAACATTTTTTATCCATGCAGTGTAGTCATTTTTCTATTCTATTTTTCAAATTTTCCCTTTTCTCATTTTTACATTGGATTTCTTTGCCATTTCAAACAGTTAAAAAAAAAATAAGAAGAGAAAGCTCACAGAAGTAAATAAGTCAGCACAACATTCTACTAAAGGATTTCACAGGCAGGACCCGTGAGAAGAAAACAAGGACGATGTGGGTATGAAGAGCCATTTGGCTCCCAGCTCATGTTCTCAAAGTTAGACTTGTTACTTCCAAGGAGGTTCTACACAAGGTCCAGGGATATGCCAACAATATAAGAAGAAGAAATTTGTCTCATACCTTCAAATGTTCACCCTGCTGCCTGATGGCAAGTCTTATAGTCTACTGTGAACAAATGTTCTTATATAAATCCCACAATTTTTAATAACAAAATTTAACTGCAGTTCAACTTTTGTATTGAAGGAACTAATTTGTAATTTTAAGTATATAAGAATATTACACATTGTGCAATTCTGTTTGGACATTTCTTCACTCTTAGCTACACCTACAGCCTTAAGAAGCTTTTGCAGCCTTTGAGAGAAGCAGGTTGCAGATCATAACAAATCTGGAACTCCTGACGTAGCTCACCACTGGAAGTGATATCTCCCACTTTGTGCTCCAGCAGTTCTAAGTGACTTGTAGCTCTCTAAAAGTGGCAAGCTCTCTCATGCTTCTGCACATGTTGTGTTATTCTTTCTGCCTTAAATACCCTTCTATGTCTTGCTGATTGATTACTCCCTCAAGTGTGAGTCAGCTCAGCTCTACCTTCTCTGTGTGGCTCTCTATGATTAATCCTTAAATGCAGGTATTCATTTACCTATGATGTGCCAAGCACTGTGTTGGCTGCTGAGCTGGAAAAATGAAAAAACTGAACTTGCCCTTGAGAGGCATGATGTTCTTGCACCACGATCCCAGTGAGATCCTTCAGAAACATTCTGTGATGGGGCCAGAAACAGGGTCAGGACATGTGTTCCAGGGAGAGATAATAACTGGACCAAAGTGTGAAAGACAAGAAGGAATTACCCAGAGAAGAAAGGGGAAGGAGAGGGCATCCAGGATAGAGCCCATAGTAAGGCAAAGGAGGGAGAGAATGCTTATGGAAAGGTCACAATTTTGTTCAAGGGAGTTTAGTTTTATTTTGTTTTTTTCTTTGAAGAAAATGGGGAGCCTTTCAAGCAGCAGCATGAGAGTATCAGATGTGGATTTTAGAAGGTATAGAGATCAAGCCCATGGTGGTGGCTCACGCTTATAATCCCAGCAACTCGTGAGGCTGAGGCAAGAGGATCACAAGTTCAAGGCCAGCATTGGCAACTTAGCAAGACCCTGTCTCAGAATAATATATATATATATATAAAATGGCTGGGGTTGTAACTCAATGGTACAGTTCCCCTCCCCCCTCCCCAGGTTCAATTCCCAAGAAAGGAAGAAAGGAAATAAGGATATCAGATTAGAGCAAGCACAATGGGGAAGTCAGGAGGCTTATTTGTAAAGCAGATGACATGTGGACTTCATAAAAAAAAACAACATGGACTAGAAATTGAGAATTGGAGAGATTAAGTTAAACATTAATTGGTGATTGATTGGCTAAAGGACTCAGTAATGAGGGAATCAAGAGGGAACCCCAGGTTTCTCTGTTTTCCTGCCTGGATGGAAGGTGGAGTTTTCATTGAGATCACAAAACACCAGAGGAGGTGCAAAAAGTAATCAGTTGAGTTTTAAATTTGTTGAATAGGATAGGCTTTGTAGAACATCCAAGGTGAGAGGTGCTTGTTCCTTTATGCACCCATGACCACAGGGAATCACCCTGTCTAACCAAGCTGGAATTATCTATGTCCAGCCCTGACATTCCCTATCAGAAAGGATTCTCCAATCTGAATATCTCCTCCTTCAATTGTCCTCAACCAGCCTAGGTTCCCCCTGACCAACAAAGCTCATCCATCTTTTCTATTTCTCTCACGGCTACCATTAGAACAGTGCAAAGCTGGAAGAAATGCCCTACAAGGGCTGAAATCCATTATTCTAGAGAAAGTAAAACTCAGATGGGAGAAAGAAGCTACTTCCCCTCCATTTTAATAGGTACCATTTTCAAAGGGACCATTGCTTCAGGAGAAGTGAAAACTCTCTCAAATAAATAAAGGAGTGAATAACAATTGTGTCTAATATTTTATTAATTAACAGAAAACATGTGTAGACTTGAGAATTAAAAATAAATATGTCTTTAAAGATGACCTGGAAAGCTTTTTACCCACTAAGAACAGTTGAAGATCTCAGTAGGTCTGTGTTTTCCCAGAAACAGTAGACTATATTGCTAGTGACGGGCACAGGCGTTGAATCATGCAGGGGTTTTGGTACGATTTAGGTGAGTTTTCAAATGGACTTAAGTAATTGAAGAACTCTCAAGACTGATCCTGGTTTGTGGATATTGGATCTATGATTTTATCATTTGGACAAATGTTTCCAGTTCCTGCTTTTCTTTCCAAGCATATATGTTTTGGGTGAACTCTTCTCATATTTAAATTATATTTTAGTAATCTTGGTTATATTGGTATATACAAATATAAACTCAGTTTAAAGCATTTCCCATCACATGTTTTTTAACCCAATTGAGTATTGCTAATGAAGAGTATAGTTCTTCCACTGATGTTTTTATTTATTCCAAACTAATGGATGATTTCTGGAAGCCATTTTGAATCAACATGCAGTTACCAGCAGCAGAATATTTTCAAATGGACCATAGCAAGCGACAGAACCAGAAGCAGATCAGTTTGCTGAGGAGAGATTGATGCTGTCCTCAGCATTCGCTTTCTAGTTTCATATGACAAATCACAGATGTGTCAGTTTCTCCTTTTGTAAAGGGACTTCACATGCTTGGGATCAAAAACGAATCAAAGAAAACTCTGATTTTATAAGTATAAGCTGATGAGATGCCAGTGAGTCATTTCAAAAATGTTGACTGCTTTCAAACAACTGCTGAGACCTTGCCATTCCCTGAACTTGGGAGGCTTGTGCTAGCTCATGCACAAAGTCAGCTTGCCATATGAGCAAAAGTGAGATCATACTGGTTGATCCTGGCAGAGTCTCTGAGAGTGCAGTAATTCATTCTGTCAGTTACTATCAAGGGCAATTTGCTTCTGGATTGGTTCCTGTAAGCATCCATGGGAGCAATCTGCACAAAGGACCAGAGCCCAATACTCTCTTGGATTTCAGGGACTTAGTGTGGTTTCAACATATAATCAAAAGTGCCACGTAGCTCACCACCTCACATTTTGTTTTAAAGAGACAGAGGCTTAAAACTGGATTCTGTTCTTCTCTCCCTAAATAGAAAGTTGGTGGTAATTTGGAACTTATCTTTAGGACGATTTGTTGGCGCTTCAGTAAAATTTACCCTGTTGGTAAAATGCAGAGTAGTTTTTTTTTAAACTAAATGTAATTATACCTTTTCCACAATAATAATAATAATCAAAAATTTGCTTAACCACAAAACTGTACTTCTTAGATTCGACTCATATATATGATCAACTCTTAATTACTATAGGGCAAACACATTGGGAAATGAAAAGTTCCTTGAATTCATAAGTACTATAATAGCATATTCCCCTAAATTTAGTACAATTTCTGAAAAGTTCTATGGTAGAAAACTTAGATATTGCAACCTTCAGTTTAAAGGCACAATATTAAACATCTCTGAAAAACAATAAAACTTCATCAAGCTCCAAATAATTTAAGAAATCAATAGCACTCTTTCTACCAGCTTATCTATTACTCTCTTTAATTAGCACTTCCTATGCCATGAGATACAAAGTTACAGAGAATTCCTCATCAGAAGGGGCTCAAGAAAAAGTAAAAATCAGACCTTTTGTCTAACAAACAGCAGTTTAGGTTCACTCAGAAAGGTGAAGTGATGTCAAAATCTCAAGTGTAATTATTAAATGTGTGTGTGTATATGCATACGTGTATATATATGCATACATATGCATATATATTATATATTTTTTCATGCTTTGGTGAAATATAAAGTATATATATATATGTATATATATATATATATACACATACATACACAAACACACACACATAGAGAGAGAGACAGAGAGAGACACATATATATTTCATATATTTTTTTCATTCTTTGATGTTAACCCGTGACCTCGTGGGTAGCCCCAGCTAGAGATCTACTTCTTTATTGTATCAATCTCAAAAATCTTTAAAACATTGGTATCTTACTTAATTAGGCATCCTGATACTTCTTACCTAACTTCTCCTCTAAAATGTAGACAGAATGAGGACAGGCCCTTCTGATAGTCCACTGATGTATTCCCAGGACCTAAAACAGTGCATAGCACATAAGAAAAATATGTTGAATGAATGAGTGGCCAAATATTGTTCTTTTTCATCAGCCTGAAGTCTTTGACAGATTTATCAGATCCCCTGCAACCAGTCCATGATTGTTGCTCTCTGGTCCCTTCTCTCTCATTACATGAATCACTTTGGTCAAATACAGATTATTTGGAGTTCCCCAAATGTACCATTTCTCTTTCCCTGGAGTGCTTTGCACATGTTCCTCTGGTAGAATGATTTTCTTCTTGCTCCCTTGCCTAGGAAACTATTCTTTGTCCTTCAGATCCCAATTTAGTAATTTTTTTTTATTTCAGAAAGCCTACATGACCTCCAAAATAGAGTTGGACCGCTTCTTAGCACCCTGCAGTTTCACTATGGTAGTACCTACCCATTTGGACTCTTCATTGTTGTAAGGCAGTCACATTACTAGAAGCAGAGTGAGATCTATAAAATTATATAACAGCATTTAGGCTTCAAATACAAGCTCCTAAAGGAATTAACTCTGTCTGTGTTCTAAATACTGGCATAAGAATATTTAAGAAAAATAGGAAATGTGCTGGATGAGAGTCAGAACAGCGTGAGAAACCTAACACATCTCTGCAGGTATTGCCGTTTCATTGAGTAGGAGCAGCACTCTAGCCTAAACACTAGAACAAAAGGAAGTGGGGCTGGAACCCTGGCTCAGCGGTTGGAGCACTTGCCTCGAGTGTGCAATAAACAGGGTTCAAACCCCAGCACCACGTACACAAATAAGTATCTGAGAAACAAAAACCAGATGAAAAAATAAACAAAACTGGTTATCTCTTTCTCTTTCTCTCTCCCTCTTTCTCTTAAAAAAAATTAAAAACAAAACAAAACAAAAGGACACATGGCATCCATGTGAAATGCTAGCAGGTTGTTCTATAGGTAATCGCTTCTTATCATTCAGGTCTCAGCAATAATGTCACCCTCTTAGGGAAAACATCACATCACCAACCAACCTTAAGTAAAGTTATCCACATCACTTTTTATTCTATTGCCCTGTTTACTATCTAAATCTCAAGGCTATCTCTTTGAAATTCTCTTAATTATTTGTGTCCACTGGTTTATTTTCAGTTCTCTTCCTTTAAATGACAGTTTCCATGAGAGCAGAAGCTTTGTTTGTCTTGTTCCGTGCTTTACTTCCCCAGAGCCTAGAGGAGTCCTTTGTATTCCATAGATGCACAATTAATTTTTTAAAGAATGTGAAATAAAGAACCTCAAAACTAATGCAAATTTCTATCTTGACCAATAGGGTACTTAAATGGTGCTAGTTGTCCAGAACTGGAAACCCCTTGAATTTCACAAGAAAATCCTCAAGTACTTTGAAACTTCAAGTAGGGTAATGGTTACCAGAGACTAAGGAGAGTAAGGTGGGAGGGAGGGATGGGGCTTTGATCAATAAGTACTGAGTTACAGTTAGGAGTAAGAAATTAGTGTGCTATTGCACAATAGCATGATCATAGGTAATGGTAATGTACTATCTTTTCAAAAACAAATAATCTAGAAGAAAGCATTTTGAATGTTTTCATCTCAAAGAAATATACCTATTTGAGGAAATAGATAATGCTCATCCTGATTTTCATATCACATAATGAATAAATGTATCAAAACATCACATGGTACCCCATAAATAGGTACAATATGAGTCAAAAGATTGACATGCATTAATAGGCTCTTCTCATCAAATGAAATATCCTGTTCAATGACAATGTCAGTAGAATATTATATTGTCTGTATTCAATCAAGTGTCATATTTCACAATTAGTTTATACTACATTTTCTTGGTACTGCTGTTAGAGAACCAATAAAAGTAAGGAAAATATGTGTCTTCTAAATTAAAATCCTACACTGCTTTTCTTCTGACCTGATACATTAAAAACATGTGAGGGGCTAGAGTGGTGGCTCGGCGGTTATGGTGCTTGCCAGGTATGCACAAGTACACGAGTTCAAACCCCAGCACCCACGTACACAACTAAGTGTCAGAGTAACGAAAGCCATGTGAAAACTCAATAAAAATTGATTCTCTCTGTCTCTCTCTCTCTCTCACTGTCCTTCGCTCTTTCAAAAAAAAAAAAGAAGAAGTGAAACTAAATATCTTTTCACGTATGTTGTAAAATTGAACCAAAATGTACTCTTTCTCTTTACCTGATAGGAAACCATTAATATCAGTTTGCCTACATAAATATTAAGTAAACAAATAAAGGATTGATTTAGGCAGAGAGTTTTACTTCATTAAAAACAAAAAATATTTGGGGCTGGAGCAGTGGCTCAGTGGTTAAGGTGCTTGCCCAGGATGCAGATGTACATGAGTTCAAACCCCAGCACCCAGCACTCTGACACAACTAAGTGTTAGAGCAACAAAAGCCATGTGAAAAACTAAATAAAAATTGATTCTCCCTGTTTGTCTGTCTGTCTCTCTCTCTCTATCCTTCTATCTTTAAAAAAAAATAAAAGAAAATATTTAAATATATACCCTGATAAAATGTTAGTATACCACACCCCCACAAACACACACATTTAGAGGACCAATCACAAGCACAGCATGTCATCAGACACTATTAATTTTATGGAAACTGTATAATGTAAGTACAATTTTATGTGTATTGATTAATAAGAAAAGAACAGAGGATGCACACACCCAGGACTGTACCAAGAGGCACACAGGTCTGCCCCAAGTAGGACTCCCATGCCCACAGCTGCAGGACACCACCAAGGAGGACCCCTACCCAGCGCCACCCGGCCCACCCAAAATGTGGGCCCAGAATTCTGGTACCAGGCCAGCAGGTGCCCAGGACACACCAAGGACTCCCACCCAGATCTGCCAGGCTATGTGCCAGTAGCACATACCCACCAGGTCCAGATATATTGGGCCTGTCCCTACCACCTAGGATCTCAGGTGTGCAGGCAAGTCCATCCCAGTCTGCCACACACTTCCAAGACACCAGAACACAGCAACACAACCCTCCTGTTGTGCTTCAACATCCAGCACTCTGTCCTGCACCCCCAACAGGCTAGAGACCTATGCCCTGGAGCCTAGATTCAAAAGGTGTAGCAAAATGAAGCTTCAGACAGAAGAAGTTTTCTGGAAGAATGTGATCATCAGAGGGTCAGTGACTTTCTTTGACCTGCAAGAAAGAAGCACCTGAAGACCTGCTTTTCTTCAACACAAGGAACCTCAATTCAAAAATACAGAAGAAGCTCCTACAAAATGAGGAATCAACCCACAAAGGGTTTACTTCAATCCATAACTTTCCTACCAAGGAGCCCATGGACAGTGAGTGGGATGAAAACCTAGAAAAAATAATCAACGATCTGATTACTAAAAAGAACAAGGAATGTGACTAAGTGAGAAAACTCAAGATATGAAAAACTCTATTAGCAAAAAAATAGACATACCAGAAAAGGAAGTAACAGAGCTAAAATCTTCAGTCAATCACATCAAATGAACAATGGGAGAATTTAGCAATAGACTAACTTCTATAGAAAACAGAACTTCAGCTCTTGAAGAAAGGACTTCCAACAATGAAGACAGGGTCAGTAAGCTCGAGCCTATGGATGTCAAATAAGAAAAAAAAATTCAGAATTTTCAAAATGTCTAGGATGAAATCAGAAGAAACAATCTGAGAGTTATTGGAATACAAGAAGAAATTGAAACACAAAGGAATGGCAAAAAGAACATTCTCAACAAAAAAGTTAAATAAAATTTTGTCCATATTAAAATAGAATCAGATATGCTCATCCAGGAAGTTTGTAAGACACCTAATCAAATGAGAAGCTCACTGAGACACATCACACTCAAAATTTATAACAGTGAAATCAAGGAAAGAATGTTAAAAGCTGCAAGAGAGAAACACCAAATCACATTCAGAAGTAAACAAATAAGGATCACATCTGAATCTTCAGCTCAGACTCTAGAAGTCAGAAGATTCTGGAAGGAAATATTTCAACCTCTGAATGACCACAACCTTCAGCCAAGAATACTATACCCCAAAAATCTCGGCTGCAAATTCAAAGGGGATATGGGAACATTTCACAATAAGATCAAATTTGCAGCACTCATGAACAGAAAACCAGCACTACAATGAATTCTGAAAGATAAACTCCAGAAAGAAGAACAATCAAACAATACTCAAAACTCACAAATAAAGGAAATTCAATAAAAGTGCATGCTATCAAAAATACAACCATGACAGTACAGAACTCACTAACAAAACATGATGACTATGAACCACAACCACATAACTATCCTAATTCTGAATGTGAATGCTCTCAAAAGACACAGATTAGCAAATTGGATCAAAAAGCAAAATCCAACAATATGCTGCTTACAGGAGACCCACCTTACAGCCAATGATATCCACCGATTAAGGATGAAAGGATAAAAAAAAAAAATCTGCTAGACTTTTGGCCCAAGAAAACAAGTTGGCGTTGCAAAACTTATATTCAACAGAGTAGATTTCACCAAAATTTAATCAGAAGAGATAAAGAAAGGCACTACATAATAGTAAAGGGAACAATACATCAGGAAGAGATAACCATAGTAAATATTTATGCTTCAAACACCAATACTCCGAAGTATGTGGAAAAAACACTCCATGACATAAAACCACTTATGGGTCCCAACAGAATAATACCGGAAGACTTTAATACTCTTCTATCACCAATAGACAGTTTATTAAAGCAAACAAATAAAAAATAAAGAGACCTTCAGTCTAAACAGCTCCATAAATCAAATGGACTTAATAGACATCTGTAGAATATTCCACCCCAAAACAGCTGAATATACCTTCTTCTCAGCAGCATGTGAATCATTCTCCAAAAGAGATCAGATTCTAGTTCACAAAGGAAATCACAGCAAATATAAAAAAGTAGATATTATCCCATGTATCTTATCACACTGTGACACTATGATCCAAGCAATTAACAGCAAAATTATAACAGAAAACACATACATAATGGAGATTGAATAATACCTTATTAAATGAAGGATGGATCCAAGAAAACATGAGAGCAGAAATCAAGATATTCTGGGAAGTGAATGAGAATGAAGACACAACATATTGAAACATCTGTGACAGCATGAAAGCATTTTTAAGGGGAAATTTTATAGCACTGAGTGCCTACATTAAAAAACCAGGAAAGATCCCAAATAAATAAGCTTATGTTCCACTTCAAATCCATACAAAAAGAAGCACAATCTAATCCCAAAGCCTGCAGAAGGCAGGAAATAATCAAGATCAGAGAAGTAAATGAACTCAAAAATAAAAATAAAATAAAATAAAATAAAAAGAATCAATGAAACAAAAACTAAAATAAAATTGAAAAACTAAATAAAATTGACCAACCCCTAGCCAATTTCACTAAAATAGAAGGAAAATGAGGGAAATCAACAAAATTGCCAATGAAAAGGGAGCAATCCCCATTGAACCATGGAAATCCAATGGATTGTCAGAACTTATTTTGAAAATTATACACCTCTAAATCAAATAATCTGGAAGACATGGACAAATTTCTAGACACATACAATCTTCCCAGATTGATGAAGGATGATATCAAAAGCCTAAACAGCCCAATAACAGGCTCTGAAATAAAAATAGCAATTAAAAGTCTTCCAAAGCAGAAAAGCCCAGGACCTGATGGATTCCCTGCTGAGTTTTACCACACCTATGAGGAGGAGCAAATGTGTCTCCTTATTAAGCTGTTCCAAGAAATTTAAAAGGAGGGAACTCCCCTAAACACTTTTTAGGAGGCAACCATAACTCTGATGCCAAAGCCCAACAAAGACACATTAAAAAAAAAAAAAAAAAACTACAGACAAATATCCCTGATAATCATTGATGTAAAAAACCTTAATAAAGTTCTAGCAAACTGCATTTAAAAACACAACATGAAGATAATTCAAGTGGACTTCATTCCAGGGATGCAAGGCTGGTTCACCATGCACAAATCAATAAATGTGATTCATCACTTAAATAAAATTAAGGACAAAAGACATATGATCATCTCAATTGATACAGAAAAGGCCTTTGGTAAAATCCAGCACCCACTTATGATCAAAACTTGGAAGAAGATAGGGATCAAAGGCTATATATGACAAACCCACTGCTAGTATAATACTAGATGGAGACAAGCTGAAAGCATTTCCACAAAATTCAGGAATAAGACAAGGCTGCCCACTCTCACCACTTTTACTTAACATAGCCCTCAAGATTGTAGCTGGAGCAATCAGACAAGAGAAGGAAATCAAAGAGATAAGAATAGGAAGAGAAGAAGTCAAAGCATCCCTTTTTACTGATGACATGATCTTATATCAGGAAGAACCAAAAAACTCCACCAGAAAACTGCTTGAGCTTATAAACAGATTTAGCAAAGTGGCAGGCCACAAGACCAACAGCCATAAGTCCATAGCTTTCCTATATGTTAACAATAACAGGGAAGAAGAAATCAGGAAATCAATGCCATTCACAATATCCTCAAAAATAATAAAGTACTTGGGCATTAATCTAAAATGGAGGTAAAACATATCTACAATGAAAATTATCAAAGATTAAAGAAAGAAATTGAAGAACTGAAAAGATGGCAAGATGTCCATGTTCTTGGTTAGGCTGAATTAATATAATTAAAATGACCATTCTGCAAAAGCGCTATACAGATTCAATGCAATCCCATCACGATACCAGAATCATTCTTTACAGATGTAGAAAAACAATTCTCAAATTCATTTGGAACAATAAGAAACCCAGAATAGTCCTAACATTACTAAGCAAGGACGATGAAACAGGTGATTTTGCAATACCAGCAGCCTCCATAGTGACGTTTCCCTGAGGGCGGAGTGGGTTGCTCAGCAAAAAAAAGCGATCTTGGGCCCTTAGACATCCTACTACCAAGGTTGCCTGTAATTAGCTGCACACTCTAAAAAAAGAGAGATAAAAGGAAAATATCAGGCTCATTTTTGTTCTACCAGAGATATAACTGTAACCAGCTAAGTTACCCATCTTGTTTTTCTTTTTTTACTTAATTCTTTCTGCACACTCTCTTTCTCATTCTGATTGTTCACATTCTTCACTAATACAACTTCCAGACTGGAAGAAGGCAGAAACCAGGTCTGTCCTGTCCTCTGTACCTACATTGCCCAGTACAAAGTGGATACTTAATAAATATTTGCAAACGGATTTTGACAGTCAACCATCTTCCTGATGCTACTCTGAAATGCTTCCTTCAGAAAATCTTACTCCTTATGGGCTCCATTGTTTCAGATTTAAGCAATTATCCATACTGCAGCCCAAATGAAGTTGTACCCAGAACCTCATTTCATTTTAAACCAAAGAAAAAAAGTACTTCTGCTCTGTCTCTTTCATGGCAGTTAACACTTTCTACTTTGTTTTACTTTTGTAAGTGCAATGGTTCATTTCTTATATGGTTTTGTAAGGAAAGAAACTGACTGATACTTATTTTTCTATCTTCTAGTTATCTTGCACATAAATTGATTAAATCTCTCCATATATGTGTGTATGTGTGTATATACACCAAACATGTATGTAAGAGAAAAATTAGAGGAAAGAATGAAAAATACATATGCTTTGGCTAAAGCTTATTAAATACTTACTCCAGGAGTCAGGCACTAGTCTAAATACTTTTTATGTACTTAGTCATTTCATCTTTATAAAAATCCTATGAATTACTGTCATCATGCCCATTTAATAGATGATAAATCACAAATTATGCAATTTGCTCACAGATAAACAACTTAAAGCAGCAGAGCTGGTATTCGAACATGCAGCATTGGCTTCAACATGAGTCCACATAGTAGCCCTGCTGTCAATATTATATCTGATCTTAACATCAACTCCTGTGTGGTACTGGGATTTGAACCCAGGGGCACTCTAACACTGAGCCACATCCCCAGCCTTTTTCTTTTTCTTTTTTATTTTGAGACCAGGTCTCGCTAAGTTGCTAAGGTTGGCCTCAAAATTGTGATTCTCCTGCCTCACACTCGCAAGTACCTGGGATTACAGACATGCAATCATCACACTTATATCAATCCCCAAGAAATTTTATTAGGCAGGCAAAAACCATTTGCCAAAAGAAAAATGGAGTTAGGAAAGTTAAGTATCTAAAATTGCGCAGTAAATAAGAAGCATTCCAGTAATGCATCATAAATATAATGACCACAAATTCAGTGTTAAGGATGTTCCCAAGGTGATGGTTTATACCTAAGTGAACTTGAGACCCAATGACCCGTCAGTAGATGTGAATTGCTAGAAATAATGTTCTTTTACATTTCCAAAAGCACTATTCAGTAAGTAATCTAGCAATATCTGTTAAAAGAAAAAAATTTACAACAATCCTGTTTTATGAATCTGACCTGAAGAAATTTAAGCATGTTAGAAAATAAGGATTTACAAGCAAGTATATTTGTTATGGTTTTAATTATAGTGAGAAGATATTGGAATCAGTCTGGATGTTTATCAATAGTTAAACAATACATACAAGATAGGAAAACAATAAAAAAGATCAACACAATCAAGATTTATTCTTTTAAAAGGTCAACAAAATTAGCAAAACTTTAGATAGATTGACAGAGAAAAAGAAGGAAGATACAAGTTATTAAAATCATGAATGAGAGAAGACATAACTATCAAACATGAAAATAATTATGAGAAGGTAATGAAACAAATGAAATAACCTAGATAAAATAAATAAATTCCTAGAAAGACAAACTACCAAAATTCACTAAAGAATAAACTGAAAATCTAAATAACCTAGAAAAGGAAAAATATTGTAATTTAAAAATTACTCTCAAGGAAAAACCCAGACACACACAGCTTCACTGCTGAATTTTATTAAATATTGAAAGAATTAAAATCAAAATCCTTCTAAAACACGGAAGCAGAAGAAACACTTCCTAATTCCTTGTAAGAGGTTACTATTACACTTAAAACAAAACTACATAAAACATAATGAAGAATGAAAGCCATAGACCAAAATTTCTTATTAATATAAACACAAAAATCCTCCACAATTACTAGCAAACTAAATCAAAACAATATATTAAAAAAGATTAGACCATTGCCAACTATCCTAGAAATAGGAAGTTGATTTAATATGTGAAAATTAAGTAATGTATTATACCATGTTGTTACAATAACATATAAAAGTCATAAAATCACCTCAATAATGCATAAAAAGGCATTTTACAAAAATTTAACATCTTTCATGATAAAAACACTCAACAAAATAGTAACAGAAAAGATGCTCTCAGCATGAAAAGGGAACCTATAGAAAACCTACAGCTAACATCCTAATTAATGGTACAAGACCACATGTGTCACCCTGAAGATCAGCAACAAGACAAGGACTTTTGCCACTTCTATTCTATATTGTATTAAAGGTTTTAGCCAAGGAAGTTAATCAACGGGGAAAAGGCATCCACTTTAGAAAAGAAGTGGTGCGCGTTTCTCTATTTGTAAATAATGTGATCTTGTGTATAGAAAATCCACAGTCATCTACAAGATGCTCCTTGATTTAATATGGGCAGACATCCTGATAAAACCACTGTAAGTTAAAAATATTCATGAGCCAGAAATGCAATAAATAGAGTTTACCTGCTAAACATTAAAGCTTAGCTTGACCTGCCTTAAATGTGCTCAGGATGTGCGTTAGCCTGCAGTTGGGCAAATTCATCTAACGCAAAGTCTATTTTATAATAAAATTTTTAATATCTCATATAATTAATTAAACACTGTATTAAAGGTCAAAACATAACTTTTGTTTGTTACAGGAGACATAGATGGACATTCTATTGACATAACAGGAAGAAAAAAATGTAAAGCATAATATAAAAAAAAAAACCCCACTGGCAACACAGTACACTGCAGAGTATATTTGCTTGCCCTTGGGATCTTTGGCTGATGGCAGCTGCAGTGTGCTGCCACTGCCCAGAATCACAAGAGAGTATCCTACCATATGTCACTGGCTCAGGAAAAGATCAAAAGTCAAAGTACAGTTTCACTGAATGTGTATTGCTTTCACATCATCATAAAACCAAAAAAAAATTATAAGTAGAATCATTGTAAATAAGTCATCATGTATCTCTACTAACAATGAACAACTGGAAAATGAAATGAATAAAATGATTCCATTCACAGTATCATCCAAAAGAACAAAATACCTAGGAATAAATTTAACAAAACAAGAGTGAGAAGCATACGCTGACCACTACAAAACATTGGATGGAAGCAATTAAAGATACAGATAAATGAAAAGACATCCCATGTTCAGAGATGAGAAAGCTTAATATTATTAGGATAGCTATACTTCTCAGTTAATCTATGGATTCAGTTAAAACCTCAGCAGACTATCTGTAGAAATGGGCAAGCTGACCCTCAACTTCATACAAGAACAGCCAAAACAACTTTGGAAAAGAGGTAATGGAGTATTCACACCTCCCAATTTCAAAATTGACAAACTTATAGTAATCAAAACACTGTGCCACCAGCAGAAGCACATACCTATGGGTCAACAGAATAGAACTAAGAATTCATAAGTAAATCATTACATTTAAGGTCAATCAGCTTTCAATAGTGCTGCCAAAACAATCCAATGGGGGAAAAATAATCTTTTTGACAAACAGTTCTGGGATAATATATGAAGAACTTTCACAACTGAACATTATCTACAAGCAAAAGAATGAAATTGGATACTTTACCACACACCATATATAAAATTTAACTCAAAATGGGTTTAATCTAAATATAAGTGCTAAAGCTATAAAACTCATAGGAGAAAGTCATTACTTTAGCCAATGATTTATTAGGTATGACGTCAAAATCACAAGTGGTAAGAGGAAAAATAGACAAATTGTTCTTCTTAAAATTTAAAAAATTTTGAGCTTCAAAGAACTCCAACAAGGGCTGGAGCAGTGACTTGGGGGTTTGAGTGCTTGCCTATCATGTATGAGGTCCTGGGTTTGAATCCCAGCACCACATACACAACTAAGTGTCAGAGAAACAAAAAACAGATGAAAAAAATAAACAAAGTTGGGGCTGGAGCGGTGGCTCAGCGGTTTGCTCAGCGGATACAGCGCTTGCCCAGCATGCACAACTATGCGAGTTCAAACCCCAGCACCAGGTACTCCACGAAGCCTTGGAGCAGCGAAAGCCACATGAAAAACTAAATTTAAAAAATGTTTCTCTTTCTCTCTCTCTCTCAGTGTCCCTTGATAAACTTAATTCTTTCTTTCTCTCATACTCTCTCCCTCTCTCTTTAAAAAAAAAAAAGATTCCATTAAGAAAGTGAAAAGACAGCATAAAGAAGAAAAAAAATATTTGCAAATGATATATCTGATAAGTAACTTACATTCACAATACATAAGGGAATCAGCAGCAGCAGCAGCAGCATAATAATAATAACTCAATCCAAGTAAAAGATGAGTAAGCATAGTTAATAGACAGTATTCTAAAGAAAATATACAAATGGCCAATCAGAAGCACATGATACGATGCTCAACATAATTAGTCACTGGAGTAATGCTAGCCAAAACCACAATGAGATACCACTTCATACCCACCAAGAGGGGGAAAAAAAGACAATAACAAGTGTTGATGAGAATGTGGAAAAATTAGAACCCTCACACTTTGCTGGCAGGATTATAAAATGCTGAAACCACTAAGGAAAATGGTTGGGTAGTTCATCAAAATGTTAAACATTGAGCTACTTTATGGTCCAGCAATTCTATTCCTAGATGGATATAAAAAAAGAAAAACTTGTGCACAAATGTTCATAGCAGTATTTTTCACAACAGCCCCAAAGTAGAAACAACCCAAATGCCCATCAACTGATGAATGAACACAAAAATGTTGTATATTCTATTCATCCATAAAAAGGAATAAAGTACTAACATATTCTATGAACAGGAGGAACATTGAAATCATTATGTTCAATGAATAAAATCAGACATCAGAAGCTATGTATTGTATGACTTACGTTAAGTGTCCAGAACATTTAATATACAAACAGAAATCTATACAAACAGAAAGCAATTTAATGGTCACCAGGGACTGAAGGGAGAAATGCTGGCAGGAATGGGGTTTCTTTGGGGGTGGTTGAGATGTCCTAAAATTCCATCACGGTGATGGTTGCACAACTCTGTGAGTATATTAAATATACTAATATGCTCTATACTAAAAAGGGTGAGTTTATGGTATGTGAATTATAGCTCAACAAAGCTATTATTTAAAAAAAAACAAGTTTTTCCATGTTAAAAAAAAGGGGAGCAGATAACAGTGGACTAAACTGTTAAGTGAAGTGTGTCTTTATTTACTGGCCTAAAGAAAGGTTATATTGTGGTCAACCCTCACACATTGTGGTCAAAAAATAGTTTACAGAGTAATGTGCATTTTATTTATATTTTTAAAGTACTAAACAAAAATCTGCATGAATGTATGTTCACCTGTATGTGTCTATACGAGGATGCAAAGGACTGAAATAAACAAGGCAGTGGAGGAGATTCTCAGCTTTTCTTTATGCATCTTTTCATTGCTCTGCTTTATACAACTAAGCATTGTTTTGCTAACTGAACTTAGTTATTTTCATAATTTAAAATGTCTAATACAGACAGATTGATAGAAAGTAGCATTTTAAGAAAAGTGTCCCCACAAGCAAGGTCAGTACTGCTCATCCTGGTGCCCTCAGGCAGGAGGAGGAGGGGGTGCCAAGGACAGGTGCTGATTCTCATCTCCCAAGCACACAGACTGCAGTGAATAAGGAAGTACATGTCGTCACTGAGTCTGCATTCTCTCTGTTAGTTTAGCTTTGCATGTGCTTTGAGCATTTAATTGGCATAAAGAAGGACAATATATTTCCCAGAATGGAATTTCATGATCTGAATTTTTTTCTGTTAGCTTAAAGGGAAATCTTCATCAGACTCCAAGTAGCTTCTAAATTTTTGCCTTTTTATCCATTTAAGTACACATGCCAAGCAAAATAGCTGGCTGGAATAACTGGAGGGTCACATAATACAAGATTATTACTACTACTAAGTCAATGTAAACATCAATCATTTCTTAAGGGTAATTAAACTAACTTTTTTAAAGAGGGACAGTGTGAGAGAGAGACAACGAAAGAATCAATTTTATTTTAGTTTTTCATCTGGTTTTTGTTCCTCTGACACTTAGTTGTGCATGTGGTGCTGGAGTTCAAACCTGGGTCCGCATTTATGCCAGGCAAGTGCTGTAACCGCTGAGCCACTGCTCCAGCCCTAAACTAATTTTTAACACACAAATCATGGCACAAAATAAAAACAATCAGCATAAAATAGAAAAAGAGGGAACTCTGCCAAACCCACTCTGATATCAAAACCAGAAAAGACTCATCAAGGAAAGAAAACTTCAGACCAATATTTTTGATGAACATAGATACAAAAATTCTTAATAAAACATTGGAAAACCACATACAAAAAAAAAACACTAAAAAAAATGGTCAAGGCTGGAGAGGTGGCTCAGTGGTAGAGCTCTTGCCTGGCATGTGCAAGGACCTAGGTTCAATCCCCAGCACCACATACACAGCCAAGTGGAAGAAACATAAAAATCTGATGAAAAAAATTAAAAATCACTTTCTCTTTTGCCCTCTTTAAAAAATATATATATACTATGGGATTCATCCCAGGTATGCAAGGTTGATTCAACATACAGAAATCAATAAATGCAATCCACCACATAAATAGACTTAAAGACTAGAACTACATGATTATCTCAATTGGTACAGAAAAAGCATTTGACGAAGTACAGCACCAATTCATGTTTAAAACACTATAAAAACTAGGGATAGAAGGAACTTACCTCAACATTGTAAAGACTATATACGACAAACCCAAAGCCAACATTATTCTAAATGGAGAAAAACTGAAAGCATTTTCTTTAAAAAAGGAACAGGACAAGGATGCCCACTTTCATCACTCCTATTCAATACAGTGCTTGAAACTCTAGACAGAACAATTAGGTAAGAGAGGAAATTAAAGGGATACAAATAGGGGAAAAAAGAGCTCAAATTATCTGTTTGCTGACAACATGATCCTATATTTAGAAGACCCAAAAATCTCCACCAGAAAACTTCTAGAACTCATAAATGAATTCAGCAAAGTAGCACAATACATAATCAACACCCATAAATCAATCATCGTCCCATACTCCAAAGATGAATCTGCTGAAAATGAAACTGGGAAAACTATCCATTCAAAAAAATAAATAAATAAAATGCTTGGGAATCAATCTAACAAAAGATATGAAGGATTTCTACAGTGAAAACTAGACAACTCTAAAGAAAGAGACTGAAGACGGCCTAAGAAGATGGAAAGTCCTCCCATGTTCTCGGATAGACAGAACCAAATTATCAAAATGGCTATGTTACCAAAAGCAATCCTTAGCAACAAAAGTGAAGCAGGAGGCATCACAATACCAGAAATCAAATTAAACAACAGAGCTATAGTAACAAAAACAGCATGGTACTAGCAACAAAACAGGTATGAGGACCAATAGAACAGAATAGAAGACACAGAGAAAAATCCATATAAATAAAGTTATCTAATAAGAGACAAAGATGCCAAAAACACACATTGGAGAAAAGACAGCCTTTTTAACAAATGGTGCTGGGAAAACTGGAAATCCAATGTAACTGAATGAAATTTAACCTCTCTCACCCTGCACAAAACTGAACTCAAAGTCAATCAAAGATCTAGGATCAGACCAGAAACTGTGCACCTGCTAGAAGAAAATGTAGGCCTAACACTCCAACATGTTGGCTCAGGAACTGACTTCATTAATAAGACTCCTAAAGTACAAGAAATAAAATAAAAAATCAATACACAGGATGGCATCAAATTATAAAGCTTCTTCACAGCAAAGGAAACAATCAAAAGTATGAATAAAAAGCCTACAAAATGGGAGAAAATCTTTGGTACCTGCTCCTCAGATAGGGCATCAGTATCCAAGATGTACAAAGAACTCAAAAATTTTAAAACAAACAAAAAAAAAAGCCCAAACAATAAATGGGCAAAGAAACTAAACATATACTTCGCAAAAAAAGAAATACAAATGGTCAATAAATACAAGAAAAAAATGTTCAACATCTCTAGCAATTAGAGAAATGCAAAATAAAATGAAACTGAGATTTCATCTCACTCCAGGCAGAATGGCAATTATCAAGAATCCAAACAACACGTGTTGGTGAGGAAGTGGGGGAAAAGGGTACACTCATGCATTGCTGGTGGAAATGCAAATGGTTATAACCACTATGAAAAGCAGAATGGAGATTCCTCAAAAAACTAGGAATGGAGCCAGCATTCAACCCAGTTATCCCACTCCTTGGTATATAACCAAAGGATTTTAATTCAGCGTACTAAAGTGATGCAGCCACATCATTGTTTATAGCAGCACAATTCATAATGGCTAGGCTTTGGAGCCAATATAGGTGCTCTTCAACAGCTTAGTGGATAAATATAAATAAATAAATAAATATATATATATATATATATATATATATATATATATATAGTATACACACAATGGAGTATTGCTCAGCCATAAGGAAGAATGACTTTATGATATTTGCTGGCAAACAGATGGATCTAAAAACTATCATGCTAAGTGAAATTAGCCAAGTCCAGAAAGCCAAAGGTTGAATACTTCCTCTGCTTTGTGGAAGCTAATCCAAAATAAGGGAGCAGGGAAGAAGGGAAGTAAGATCAGTGGAGTAAACAAAGGGCAATGAAGGGAAGGGAGGAGAGATAAGGAAAGACACTGGAATAAATCTGCACATATATGCTCATATGTGGGATGAGCATATCACATTGAAGTTCATCATGTACATCCATGAAAAACCAATTAAAATAAAAACTGTGGGTAAATGACAGATCAGTGGAGTAGAGGGAAGGGACCTGGGGTGGGGGACAGGAGGTGCTGGCAGTGGAATTAGAATGAGTTATAGTCCATGCTTTTATAATTATGTCAAAATGAATTCTACCGTCATGTATAAACTGAAAATAACCAATAAAGTTTTAAAAAAAACAAACAACCAGCACTTATTCTACATTCTTGTTAAGAAAAGCAGTATCCACTTAGAGCAGTGCTGACATTTTCATAAACAGACATTTGCCAATTTTTCATGGGAAAGCTCCCCTTTTGCTTAACCACACTGTCCACATCTGCCTACATATTAGATGCCAATATTTATAGCACATGAACATTTTCTATATGACAAATATGAAGCATCTTTCAGGCAAAATGCTAAATGTGTTGCCACCAATGTTTTCATAAGCACACTCCCACAGGAAAGGAGGCCCTCTGTGGCAGAGCTATAATCTGTGATACTTGCCTGGGACAGAAATACAAGATTCTTGATTTTTCATTTCCTGTATAATTAAACTCCACTTTAATTATATCATTATAGATATAACGTCTCCTTAAACATAATATCTTGTGAGTAAAGAACTCTGCTACTGAATGCAAATGAAATGATGGTGAGGGTGACACAGAGATGCAGTTATTAAAAACTGGTTAAACAAGGATCCTCTTTGCATTCCAGATTGGCTAAAGAAGTAATCAGAGGTTGTTGCTGACAGACACAGATTATATTATCTTAAAAAAAAAATACCAACAAAAGGCATCAGAATAAAATTTGCTCTAAGTTTTCCCTGGATCAGTCTGTGCTTACAAACTAAAAATCCATGACTGACTCTTTTCATGCTCTTTCCTCTTTGCTTAGTCATAAGTCTTTCCAGGAGACAGACTGGATATGGGTGGTTGCCTAGGTGTGGTAGAATCTTATTAAATTGTAGTTTGCATTGTTAGGCCACTTTTTGTGTTAAGGTTTTGTTATGTTTGGTTTTGTGTTTGTTTTTTGTTGGGCTTGGTTTTGTTGTCCTACTGATATTATATTTCCAGAACTATGATTTATTTCTTTTGTGCAATTTTTGCCCTGGGAAAACTAACAGTATAAAGATAATATATGGATGGAACCAATGGGAGACTTCCTTGATCAAAATCTGTTCTTCAGAAGAATGCTTATTATTATTGTCATGTTCTAAATCCACCTGCTTGAATAAAGAAAACATTTAACACAATTAGCTTATTGTATATTTACAGGAAGAAACATTTTAATTTATATTTTATTCACCTATTTCTGTAAACACCACAGCTTGCACATAAAGTTTCAGAAAATCAGATAATTTTTTTTTTTTTACATAATGCAACCAGGAAAAGTAAGAAGGCCAAATGCTGACTAATTGGGTTAAAAATAATTGCATTTACTTCTCAGCTGAAGTCCTCTTTGTGAACAATATTGCTGCTGACAGTTTCATGCTCGTAACGTGTAGACATTCCCCTGCCGTGGTGTTGCCTGAGTGGAATTCTACAGAGGCACTCCTGACACACCTGAAGGGAGAGCTATGCTGCAGAAAAATGCCCTTGTAGCAAGTGGGTATGCTTTCCTCTTTGGATAATTTCCTAAAACAGGCCAAAATAGGACACTCTTCACAAACTCAAAGAACATCCTTTTGGGAGATGGGCCAAGTTAAATCCTATCATCCAAATTATAAAGCTGGAGGGATCTTAGAAATCATCTAGTCTAATCTCTTCCTTTACAGATGAGATTACCAGAGCCCATAGAAGTTTAATGTCTCACCGTGATCACACAGTAGGGCAAAATCAGACAAGATTCCATGTCTTTCTGGCCCAAAAAGAAAAAAACAAAAAATCATTTAAGTGAAAGTCTCTGTTGTGAACAAAGAACAATTATTTTTCAAGATTCTTGACTTGAGAAGTTTCATTGATCTATTTAGAAAAAAAATTAACCCATGAAAAGGTAAATTACATTTAACTATTCAAAAACTAATTCAAGCCAACATCATAATAAATGGAGAAAATCTGAAAGCATTTCCAGTAAATTCAGGAACAAGACAAGACTAACCATTCTCACCACTCCTATTCAAAATAGTCCTTAAAACATTAGCCTGAGCAATCAGGCAAGAAAAGGAAATCAAAGGGATACAAATAGGAAAAGAAGAAGTCAAACTATCTCTATTTGCTGCTAATATGATCCTATATCCAGAAAATAAAAAAGTCCACCAAAAGACTTCTAGAACATATAAATGAATTTAGTAAAGTTGTAGAATGCAAGATCAACACCCAGAAACCAATAGCTCCAACAGTGAATCAAGCCAAGGAAAAAATCAGGAAAATTATCCCATTCACAATAACCCCAAATAAAATAAAATAAAATACTTGGGAATTAATCTAACCAAAGAGGTAAAAGAGCTTACAACAAAAACTACAAAACACTGAAGAAAGAAATTGAAGAAGACCTGAGAAGATGAAAAGGCATCTCATGTTCTTGGATAGGCAGAATTAATATTGTCAAATGGCCATATTACCATAAGCACTATACAGATTTAATGCATTCCCCATCAAAATACCAGTGACATTCTTCACGGAATTACAAAAACAATCCTTAAATTCATTTGGAAAAATAAGAGCCCCAGAATAGCCAAAGCAACACTAAGCAAGAAAAGTGAAGCAGGAGGCATCACAATACCTGATCTGAAATTATATTACATTTGTGTAATAACAAAAATAGCATGGTATTGGTCTCTAAATGGACATGAAGACCAATGGAACAGAATAGAAGACACAGAAACAAATCCAGAAACCTAGAGCCTTTTTATAATTGACAAAGGAGGCAAAATGTATCTTGAAGAAAGGACAGCCTTTCTAACAAATGGTGCTGGGAAAATGGATAGCTTTATGTAGAAAAATGAAATTAGACCTTTATGTATCACCCTACACAAACTCAAATGAAAATGGATCAGACTTAGGAATCAAATCAGAAACTTCACAAATGCTAGAAGAAAACACAAAGTCAACACTCCATCATATAGGAGCGAGAACCAACTGCCTTAACAACACCCACAAAGTGCAAGAAATAAAACCAAGAATAAACAAGTGGGATGTCATCAAACTAAAAAGTTTCTGTACAGCAAGGAAATGATTAAGGCTGTGAAGAGAAAGCCTACAGAATGGGAGAAAATCTTAACCAGCTACCCCTCTGAAAAGGGAATAATATTCAGCACATACAAAGAACTCAAAAAACTTAACATCAAAAAAAATCAAATAATACAGTGAACAAATGGGCAAAAGAACTAAGCAGAAATTTATCAATAGAAGAAATACAAATGGCCAATAAATATATGAATAAATAAAACTAATTCTCTCTCTCTCTCTCTCTCTCTCTCCTCTCTTTCATTCTCTCTCTCAAAAAAAAAACTACAGTAAGATTTCATCTCACTCCAGTTATAATGGCAGAGATCAAGGACAATAATATTTGCTGGTGAGGATATTAGGAGAAAAGAACACTTCTACATTGTTGGTAGGACTGCAGACTGATTCAACCACTCTGGAAGCACTATGGAGAGTCCTCAAAAAACTGGGGATGTAACCACCATATGACCCAGCTATCTCACCCCTGGGGATCTTCCCAAAGGACCTAAACCTGGCATACTACAGTGAAACAGCCATAACAATGTTTATAGCAGCACAATTCACGATAGCTAAATTATGGAATCAACCCAGATGCCTGTCACTAGATGAATGGATTTAGAAACACACACACACACACACACACACACACACACACATACATATATATATACATATGTATATGTATACATATATATTATATACAATTGATTTATACAAAGCTATTAGAAGGAATGAAATTATGGAATTCACTGGCAATGGATAGAAACAGAGAACAACATTCTAAGTAAAATTAGTCAAACCCAGAAACTTAAAAATTGTATGTTTTCTCTCAGTTGTGGAAGCTAGAGTAAAATAAAGGAAAGGGGGAGGGAGGGACAAGATTTCATTACAAAAAGCATCCAAATATAAATTAATAGAACAAATAAAGGAAGTCTAGTAGAGTAGAGAAAGCAGAAGGGAAGAGGGGATGAAGGAAGGTAGGAAAAGACAAGTTATTTAAGAGGAAAGGGGAAAATATATTTGCACCCCTAGGAAATGAAATAATTCCCACACAATCTATTTCAAAGGGTGGTGAGCAGAAGCAAGGGACCAGAGGATAATAGGAGGGAGTGAGGAGTGCTTGGGGGTGGGGCAAATATTAGCCAAATTATATTGTTATATTGTGTGCACGTATGAATATGTAAAGCAAATCCCATCATTATGTACACTTTAATGCACCAATTAAAAATAATAATTTAAGATACAATAGAAAGTTTGCCAAGGGTAAAATACAAGAAAATTTCAATGAACTATGTAAATAATTTCATGATTACATAACTTGTCATTTAAATAGTAAATTCATAAAATTTATTATAAAATTTAAGTAGTTCCATAAATTTTATGGATAGAAAAGTTCAATTTAAAAATATTCAGAAACCTTTGCAGGCAATTCAAAGACATCCTAGAAACTGGGTTTAGAAGGATTTGGTCTCCCAGGGATTACTTTGAAAAGAAAATCTCTAAAACAATCCAGTCAGTTCATCAAGTAGCATAACCAGATGGTGACTAATAAGCTCATTTATCTAGTCCATCGTTAGGTTTAATTTTTGAACTTTGAAAAAAAGAGACATGACCAAGATCAGAGAGTAATTTTAAATATTTTGCTTCTTTAGTGCCAACATGCTTAATTGTTTCTCCTTAATTAGAGCTCAAATTCAGGGAGTTATTTGAAGATTATTCATCTTCTAAATTATGTATAAGGTTTTTTTTCCTCAGAAGTTTGTACTATTATCAAACTTTCCACATTATTCCTCTAAATTAGGTAAAGACAGAGAATTTCCCATTTTATACCAAAGAGATGTCTGCCATTGCAGACAATGATGTCCTAGGTTGGAGAGGGATAAAGTGGAGTCCATAGAAGAGACCTTCCTACTGGGCTCCTTTGAAGACGGAAGTAGGAAAAGCTTCACTACAGTTACTTCCTATCAGCTAATTCTTTCCAAAGTGGTTCTACTCAGGGCTCACACCACCTTGTGAGTTAGCTGTCAGTCCACTCAGCACAGGCTGTTAGGCTTCAACAGGGCATTCAAACCATAGCAGGTCAATAATAGGCTCATGCTATTGCCCTATTAAAAGAATGCTTTCTTGGTATTCCAGTGCAAGACTCCACAAGTGAGAAAATCAATCCCGACAGTGTATAAGAAATATGCCAGTAATTACTGTGAAGGTGAAGGCTTAACTCTGAAAGACTCCAGTGACCAATGTGAAGCAAAATACA
This sequence comes from Aplodontia rufa, assembly GCA_004027875.1. Lineage (NCBI taxonomy): Eukaryota > Metazoa > Chordata > Mammalia > Rodentia > Aplodontiidae > Aplodontia > Aplodontia rufa. The sequence continues at coordinate 52,628 of PVKS010001873.1, read as the reverse complement.
TTTGATAATGATTTACTTTCCCCATATGTTAATCCATCCAAAGACTCTTCTGCAGGTTGTAAACAGCGGCCGTCTTTGGCCGTTCCAGGTCTCCTCACAGGTACTTAAGTGAGGTTCCCTCCCTTTCAATTGCTATACCCAAAGGATAGTGCCTGGAAAAGGCCCAGCCATAGCCCTATGGCACAGATTGTCAGACACTTGGAAAATTACTCCTGGACAAACTGCAGAAGCCATATAGAGACCATAGAGGAGGTAGGATTGCACAATAAAAATCCTAAGAGAATCTCACATAGCTCAGAGGGAAGCAAGTAAGAGGTGAGGAGAAACAGGACTGAGCCTGAAATGTATGGCAAATAGAGCTGCCCAGACCAGGGATGGGGCCTCGCAGTGTGGGAATGAGGAACAATGCAATGCGAGGAGACTGTGTGTCCTGGTAAAAACGGCCTAACTATCCATCATGCATGTTCTTCCAGTCATGAAAAATGCCAATTCAAGAGTTTCTGTGCAAGTGCATGTGTTAAAAGGCCTGATCCGTTCATGAAAGGGTAAACTGTCTTATCTTTTCAAAACTGATGTTTTTAATTTGGCCATCCACCACCATATTGCCAGTATTTCCCTTCAGGCTGAATTTTTTATGAAGGTGTGGAAGCAGCCGAAGTACTTCTTGTTCAGGAATGTACAACTATGTGTGAGGGTGGGACCAGCTAGGGCTCTAGGAGCAGGAGTGCTCCCCAAGCTGCTGTTATCCTTTCCTACCTGTCCCCTGTCACTCTTCCTATAAGAACTCCTTATAAGGAATGGCCACTCAGACTCTTCTGTCACCAGTGGGAAACAGCGATACAAACATGTTGTGATACAAGCTTTTGAGTTTACATATAATGCTGGTCCTGGCCTATGATCTCCTAGACACAATACCAAAACTTACAAAGAACAAAAGAGATATCTTAACCTATTTGGCAACAAAACTGTGGGTGGTGCATAGCAACTTCTCTCCAAAAGGTGCAAAAGGGAAGAGGAAAAGAGTAAGTTTATAATGGGGAAAAGAGACAAACACCACCTCGACCATATGGTCAAGGTCCTCAACAGTGATATCATGTTGAGAGCACATTCCCTTAATGTGTGTTAATATGTGTTCCCTTGACATATATTCCCCTGTGGTCTCCACCCAAGGAACCCATAGCCCCAGTCTAATCATGAGATTAAAATAATAGACAATCTCAACTGATGGGAATTCTATAAAACATCTGAACAGTATTCTTAAACATCAAGGTCATCAAAATCAAGAAATGTTTGAGAAACCATAACAGCTAATGGAAGCCTTAGGAGAGGTTATAGCTAAATGTAGGTGGGTATCCTGGGTGGGATTTCAGAACAGAAAAAGGACATTAGTTAAAAATTAAGAAAATATAAAAACTGGACTTCAGTTATGTATCAATATCAGTTCATTACTTGTGACAAGCGTATCCAACAGACATTTCAAACATTTTCACTTTGGCCTGAGATAGTAACCAAGATTGATAGTGGCAAGTATTTATTGTTTACTATGATGGTACAATAGTTTCTATAATAATCTAATTAAGTCCTTAAAATCTGTAAGATAGGAATTCTTATAAACATTTTCTAAAGAAAAAGAAATGAGCTTCGGAAAAGTCAAGTTACTTGTAAGCAGTGTAAGTCAGAGTCGGATGATTCCACCACTGGTCATTTTTGAGACCCAAATGGAGTTTCTCCAGTCCTATGCTTCACCCCTCCTATTGTTTCCACCCTTGTCAGGCCCCCTACCATGCCACAAGAGTGGACAGCCCAGCCAGCCTATCCCAGGCAGCTAGAAGCTGGAAGCTTTCTGTGTTCTTAGAGCACAGGGGCAGAGATTTCAGGTGTTCTTGGCTCCTTGGATGTCTTTCTCTGTGAGAAAGGTTATACTACACCTCTCTGAGGGTCCAGGTGGACCCCTCCAAAGCAGGAATCAGGGCAGGATTATAAGCTTGGGGTTCTGGCAAAGGTTTGCTCAACTCAAATGCTTATGCCCTTTCTATTGTGATCGGCCTCCAAGGACAAAACAAATTCAAAAACCACAATATCAACTTGAAGACTGATAAGTGAAACTTTAGGCAAATGAATTACTTGTTGTTTCTAAATTAAGAAGTATCAAAGAGGGGCTGGAGTGGTAGCTCAGCATTTACCACACTAGCCTGGCATGTGTGAAGACACAAGTTCAAACCCCAGCACCATGTACTCAACGAAGTGTTGGAGCAATGAAAGCCACACGAAAAGCTAAATAAAATTGATTCTCTCTCCTTCTCTCTCTCTCCTTCTTTAAAATAAAATTGATTTTCTCTCTCTCTCTCTCTCATTCTCACTATCAAACAGCTTATATTAAGGTCTTATATTCATCTACAATGCAGGCAAATCCAGCTAGTTACTAAGAACTCAAATTCAAAATTCTTTTAAAATATTGAAATTCTTAGATCCTACATGCCTAACTTCATTTTTAAATATACATGCAATGAGCACTTGTGTGTGCTGGGCAAGTTGTTTAGAGATCAACTCCTCTCTGACAGGTACGAGTTCTAAAGGCAAATTAGAGCTCCTCACCAATGGGGAAAGAAGAAAGATTGTCCAAACACCTTCCTCTGACCTACAGACATCCCTTCTCTTTTTATAAAATGTTCTTTAAAAGGAAAGTAGTTGACTTTTTACACTGACTTGCCAGTTGCTCTGTTGAACATGTGTTAATTGGAAAAGCAAATAGGTAAAATTAACAGCTAGAGACATGGGAATCTTTGGTAATTGAGACTGATTTTTCCTGGTATTCATAGGAAGCATATTTTACCTCTCTTTACCTCCTTAGGGTGGTTCTACATATGTGACCATCAGAAATGCTGGTTCTCTCTCCCAATCAGACAGAGTTTCCTGAAAGCATGGAGTGTCAGTTGTCTCTCCTGGGAGTCCCCACAGGCCTTGTTGCATTGCTCCCTGCCCCCTAGGTGCCCCATCCTCTGGTAGAGACTGATTGCCAGCTGGAAACCCAGCAGGACCTGGGAAAGTGCCACTGCACAGATGCTGACTGAGGTCATTGTCTACCCAGGATATAAGCTTTAAATGGATGAGTCCACGTTCCCGCAGCGCTCTCTCCAGGCATTTACCAGGCCACTAATTCTTTTGCTGTATTGATTTCCATTTTCGTTACACCTGCCTGTACTAACAGAGTTGTTGACATCTTGCTACTTAGTATTTTGGATGGCAAGTCTCCAACAAGTAGTCTTCTCTAAGCCTAACAGATCAACAGGGCCCTAAAACTGGTGAAGAATTCATCCCTCCCTCCCTCCTGGGTGCTCTGTGTTTCTTTCCCCACTGTCCCTACCCTTTGTAAAAGGTAGTCAACACCCTAGGAGAGGCTGCCAGGATCCTAGCAATACTCATAAAAGAACATTATCTGGGGCCATCAGGAGCTTGGGTCCAAGAACAGGAGCTTCTTTGTTCTTTATAGCCTTTAGATGTTATCTTTTATCAAAGTGCTCCCCCCCCCACACACACACAATGTTAATCAATTAAATCTCATGCTTCCAGCGAAGACCTATTTGCCCTGTTGGAAGAAAAAGCATTTAACTCAGTGCACTTCACCAAGATTGGAAACATCCTTAGCTGAAGCCAACTAAAGTTTATTGGGTATACTAGTTCACATACTTCCTCACAAACCTCATAAACAGACGCCTTTTGCTCTCCTGTACTCCAGAGATGCCCCTTTCCCTGTCTCTCAACAAGCACTTAGCACAGCTGGCTCCTGCTCGCTCCATTGGTGAAACATTGTTTTCTGAGAGGTCCACCCTGCCACCCTATCTAAATAGGTTCCCCACCACTACCACCCCCGCTACCATTCTTAAAGAGCACAGTTTTATAATTCTGCATATGATTTGCTAATCATATTATGCTGGCAAAGGGACAGGGCACAAACAGAAAGCAATTTATCCTCTCTGACCTCTGCCCCTTTGAATCTGCCACATTCATATTCTCTTCCCTGTCTCCAAATGAAAGTTTCCCATCTGTCCTTCAGCTCTCCCAGTCACTTCCAGGTCATGAACACTGGACTTTTCCTTACATGAAGACTAGAAGCTTCTGGGGAGGGCGTTCTTTGTCAGCTTTTTCCTCACAACTTTTTAGCCGTGGATGCAGACCCTTTCAGCAAGTGCTTAGTAAAGACAGAGAAGAAGGAAGATAGGTCTAACTTGTCCGGCAGAGCTGTAATTTGGTATTGGTGTCTCTGCACCTGGTGGGGACAAATGTTTTTGGAGCCACCATGGCCATCATGGCAGGTGTCTTGTCTATAGCTACCTTGCCAGGCCATGGTCTTTCTGGTTGACCCTTAAAGGATTTTACACCTTCCACTCTGCCACTCCACTCCAGGGGCCCACCTGTTTTCCAGTCACCTCACTTTTCCATACGTTCCTCCTCATCTAGTTGCTTCCGAGTTGACCCAGTCTGCCCCCTCTTGAAGTCATTTCTTGCCAAATCACCTCTGAAGGTGCTGGCCACCCTCAATGCAGCACCTCTTCTCTCTGCTGCCTTTGCCTGTACCTTGGATGCCAGGATATCAGTCCCCACATCCCCCAAATTCCATGAAACACAGTTCACTACTCTCGGAGCAAATACCTAGAAGCCTCCTCCCTACTAGTTTTGAGGGAAGGAGATCCATAGCCCTTGCACTGTGAGGGACCACAAAACACAGTGACAGGTCTCCTGAAGAAATCCTCCCTACCAGCACCTAAACCCCTGGAAACACTAAGCCTTCCCTGTAATGCCCTTAAGGTAGGTGATGGGTTCAGACTGGCGGAACTAGTTCTGAGGTACATTTCTGCAAGTCCTGCAGAGGCAGTCAACTGGCACCTCAGTTTAGAAAGCCGAGGAACTTGACACCTACTGCTTTGTTCTTTGGTGCCTCAGCCGAAACTGAGACAGAAAGATCCTGTTACTCTTGTTTGTGGTCGGTCTCCCCTATTAAACCATAAACCCCAGAAGGTAGGGACCTTGGCCATTTTATTCACCAAAGTATTAGCAGAGCCTAGGAGGATGTCCTACACAGGATCCCAGGGGGTACTTCTAAATATTTCTTGAAATATATAATAGAATGAAGATGGTAATCACACAATCATTTTACTGAAGAAGAAGAAAAAAATGAGATATTAATATTTGTGAATAAAACATCTAATCTCGAAATAAGGTACCTTATGATTTCTTCTATTTAAAGAACCTCCTGAAAGATCTGAGTCTAAATCTTAGAGCTAAAGTTTTCATTCAAAGCCTCGAAATGCCTGGGGCACAGACACAAATGCTTACACAAGAGTGAACAGATTGGTTGTTGGCTGATGATGCTAATATCAATTTCTTTGTCTAGACATGCAATGTCAGTTCTGCTGACACATTCTCTTAGAGAGTTTTTGCAGGATGTGAAACTGGCCTCTGGGTCAGTGATATTCAGAAATAAACCTGGACCTCTGCAGAGAAAATCCTTCGAAGGGGGTCCATCCCCCAGGCTTTGCCCTTGGTGAGTCTCATCAAGCTCCCTTCCAATAAGGACAGATTTGAAGAAACAGGGAGACACATCTCATGTCACTGTTCTTCTCATTTGGAAAGAGTGGGAAGAGAAATAAGCTGAAGAAGCAAATTCCCCCAGGCTCATACCATGACATTCCGACCAAGTGCATAAGGATGGTGTGGATATAAGAACTGCAAGCAAAATACCCTAGCAAACACCCACCACATGAAAAAAAAATTTTTTTCTATCCATCAGTAAGGCAGTGTGGGGTAGGAGGAAATGGTTTAGAGGTCAGCCTCCAGGCTTAGGAAGAGTGGGAAGCAGGGTCATGGAGAGAGCCTCACCCTACAAGCTTGTGCCTGCTGTGTATATCCAATCTTCTCAAAGAAAGACCTCATTCCCCAATTCATCTCTGTGCTCTTCAGCAGAGCTGAGGGCAGAGAGAAGATTCTGTATGCTAAATCAGAGTCACAGAAACCATCTCTTGTGCAGTTGCCACTTAAAAATAAATCTTCATGTGAATGCAAATTTGGGTTGAGTAAAAATTCACCTAAAAGGGATCCTTCCAGATGCAAATACAAAAAGTTTGGAAATTTTGCAATAGAAATTGGGGCCTTAGAGAATGTCTACTCTGATGCCTCATAACTTTACAAGGAGGCACTGAGATTCTTGAGAGGTTACATGACCTGTCTAAGGTCACACAGCTCTCTAGGGAGTCTGCTGCTTCCAACTCCAACCTCTTATCCTTTCCACTACATCATGCCATGCATGTGTATACTCAAGCATTTCTTCACCCAGCCCACGATGGGCATTGCAGCCACACTTTGAAAATGAATCAGATAACATTCTTTAAGTAGCCTCCAGTTTTATTTTTATTTTTGTTTTTGTTTTAAAGATGGACAGAGAGAGAGGAAGAAAGAATTTTTTTTTTCATCTGGTTTTTGTTTCTCTGACACTTAGTTGTGTATGTGCTGCTGGGGTTTGAACTGGGGTCCTCGCACAGGCCAGGCAAGTGCTGTTACTACTAAGGCACAGCTCCTGCCCCAATCTCCATTTTTATAACTGCATATCATTCTATTGTTCTAGCAAATATTAAACTAAGAGAACATTTCTGCCTCCAGAAATTTAACTTTAGAGTTGCACAAGGTACTTTGGTCTAAGCGTATAAATTAAAATTTAATCCTAACTCTGCCCCTGACTCACCAGGACACGCTGGGCTAGTTATCTTTGTTTCTTCATCTGTTCAGGGGGAAGAGTAATGCTGATCTGTCACTTACTTCATTCAAGTAACTCCCTGTCTGGTAACTACTGAATAATTTGAAGGATAAATCCTATGAATATTCAATGTATAAACTGAGACCATATAATTCAGGCAACAATGTACATAACTCAGAAACTTTCTAATAATTGTGATACACAGCATCTTAGTTTAGCAAAGTCGGGTGGCTGCTGCCAGTCAAGCATGTTTCTACAGAAAACTTCTCATCATCGTATTGTTTCAACATATCTGAGGTGTTGATTAAAGCTGCAGAATTCAAGAATGAAATGGAAATGAAAATTTGACTCAAGCTGATGCAAGTGGGTGTACACCATGTTCCTGAGGTTTTACCTGCCAAATAGTGTCTTCTCATGAGCAGAGGAAAACCAAGAACTGACTTTCCACAACCAAAAAGTCTCTGTTGGCCAGTAGTCCTGTGCAACAGTGTAAATTTTAATTAAAATTTCCAAAAAAGGCAAGCAATAGTAGAATCTGATGAACTGAACCAGTCATGTTTTGTTCCTCACTGACAACTTCTTATAATGCATATTCTAATACTGAGCTAACACTGGAATTTCTGTATGGGATGAATATGAATTTCATTCCTTTATTTTCAAAAGTAACTGGAGCATGGTTTTAAATAGTCCTCATAATGCCCAGTTGTCCATCGTTACAGGCTTTCTAGACTCTGGCAGTGTAATTAATCACTTCAACAATTATCTAAAACATTATGTAGTTGGCAAATCAGCAAAGAAGAAGAGATGGTGCCTTATTAACCACTCTTTAACAGAGCAGCTACTACAAACTGATAACAAGGGCTTACCAAATTATTTGTAATGGAGGGGAGGGAGTGTAGGAGGTCGTGGAAGATTTGCCATAGGGATGTCATTAGACACTGGGTATAATATCAAACAAAAGAAATAGGAACAAACCCATAAATTACTCATGCAAGATATACCATTAAAGTCATAACAATAATGTCTGAATAATTATAGACATAGGTGTGCATATAGTTCTAAGGGCTTATGAAATATTTTCCACTTCCAACTATGCCTAATACTAGAACATAAGGCACCCAAGTTAGGTGGGTATTGTGGTAGGCAGAGTTAGGGTTTACTATCTGTACACTCCCCGACACTTCCCAGCTTCCTTTGTGCCATGACTGGTGTCATGTGACTAGTTCTGACTCACAGACTGAGTCAAGGGAACGTGTGTCACTGCCAGACTGAGGCAATTAAGGCCTAGTATGGCTTTTTCATCTCTCTCTTCTCTTTTCTTCCCCTGCCTCAGTAATGTTGAAGGCTACATGTTCCAGATGACGTGGTATCATAGAAAGGAAAGCTACCGACTCATCTTAAACTTCACACAAGTGAGAAGAAACATTTGCTGTGTTAAGCCAATGATACTTCAGGGGTTGATGTTGTGGTACGAGGGTTAATTACCTGGACAAACCTAAGATACCTATGTTGATGTGTTTGTTGTGGCCTGAAACTTAACTTTAAAGTACTGATACTAGGCTTTTCAAAGTCCCATTGAAGGAAAAATAATATGTCCCCTGTTATGGTTTGGATGAAAGCTGTCCATCAAAAGCTTGCATGAGCCAATCCAGGAAGGCCGAGGTAAGATGATTGGGTTATGAGAGCCTTAACTCAATCAGTGAATTGATCCCCTGATAGGGATTAACTAGCAACTGCAGGCTGGTAGTGTGTGGCTGGAGGAGGTGGGTCTTTGGGGGTCTGCCTTTGGGATTTATATTCTATATCTAGTGTGGTTTCTCTCTGCTTCCTGGAGCCATGCCTGGATCTGCTTCCCTATGCCACAGTCTCACCATGATGTTCTGCCTCACCGAAAGCCTTCTAAGGACTAAGAGCTCTGAAACTATGAGCTCCAAAATAAACTTTTCCTCCTAAAATTGTTCTTGTCAGATCCTTTAGTCACAGCAGTGAAAAAGCTGACTAAAACATCCCCTTTCTCTTTACTTTCTCACTATTTCTGGTCCTGCGCAGTGTAAAGCACTGATTGTCAGTGTAGTTTCTAAGACCAGTCGCATCAGCATCATCTGCAGATTTGTTAAAAATGTGAATTCCAGGCCTTACCTGAGGGTTGCTGAGTCAGAAGCCCTGGGAGCAGGTTCTAGCAATCTAAATTTTAACAAGTCCTCCTGGTAATTCTGATGAGGACTCAAGTTAGAGAATCACTGGTCTAAGGTAACTTTTCCTGGAGTCCACCCGCATGTGATCATCATGCAGCAAACTCACTTTTTTGTATCACACACACTCAGGAGAGAACTTATGCTTGAATTTCTGTTCTTTTCATTCCCCCTCTCTTTTCTCAAACATTAGCTTTTATACTGGTTAGTTACACCTTGCTTTACTATAGTATATTTAAAAAAACCACAAATTCTTTGCGACTGAGAAGTAGAGTCTATTGCTCCACTACCTCGAATATAAGTTTTCCCTATAACTACTTTGACCAACAGAATATGGCAGAAGTGAAATTGTGCCAGTTCTATGCCTAGCCTTTAAGAAGGCTGGCAGTTTCTACATCCTGCCTTTTGAAATCGAGCCCCACAACATGAGGAACCTAAGCAGCCATAGGAGGAACACAGAAGGCTGCTACGAGAATCAAAGAACCCATGCAACAGCCCTAGCCAAGCCACCAGCTGACAGCAACTGCATCTGTCCACTATTCAAGTGTGCTGTCTTGGATATTGAGCCTATTTGAACTCCAAGGTAGCTGCAGCCTCAGATGACTTCCTGTGGAGCACAACCACCCAGCTGAACCCAGTCAGCTCGCAGGAATAGGAGAGATGAGAAAATGGTTGTTGTTTTAAACCACGATGTTTGAGGAGGGGAAGGAAAGATACACAGAATAATAAACCAAAACATTCACTTTCTTTCTTTTTTATTTTGTTTTTTTTAAAGAGAGATGGACAGTGAGAAAGAGCCCTCATTGCTCCAAGACTTCATTGTGTACTTGGTGCTGGGGTGTGAACTCGCGTACTCGTGCATGCTGGGCAAGCACCATAACCTCTGAGCCACCGCTCCAGCCCCAAAACATTCACTATCACTGCTTTTGAAAAGTACTGTTGAAGCCATTTTTTTTTTTTTTTTTAGAGAGAGGGGGACAATGAGAGAGAGAAAGAGAGAGAGAGAGACACAGAGAGACAGAGAATCAATTTTATTTTTAGTTTTTCACATGGCCTTTGTTGTTCCAACACTTCGTTGTGTATGTGGTGCTGGGGTTTGAACTTGCATACTCATGTATGCCAGGCAAGCACTGTATGCTCCAGCCCCTAAAGTCATTTTGTAACAGGTTCTTTTTACCCAAACCTCTTTGACTCCAACAGACTGACTACGGTGGCATCTTACAATGGCATATTTCTAGTATTTCCTTCCTCTGCCCTGGAGACACCAATAACTGTAAGTTGTTTCTCTAACCTCATCTCTGGGAACTTGTAACAATTTACCTACTAAACCAGTCCTTTGGTTTCAAACGGACACCTGAGATCTTTGTCTCTCACTTCCATAACTGTAAAAGAGAAAGAAAAATAAATTAAAGCACGAAGTACATACCCTTATCTGAGGATTTCAATAGGGTTTAGTCGGGAGAGGAGTCAGACTTTGCAAACTAAATAAAAAGTTTCCTTTCCACGCCTTCCCCCAATGGTAATAAAAAAGACTAGAAACATGGTTATGAGAAATCCAAAAGAACTGAAATCAGCATACCAAAGCAATGCCTGCATTCCAATATTTACAGCAGAGCAATTCATAATGTCCAGGTTATGAAGTCTGCCTAGGTGCCTATTACCAGATGAATGAATAAGGAAAATGTGGTGGATGCACAATGGAGTTCTACTCAGCCAGAAAGAAGAATGAAATTATGTCATTTGCTGGTAAATGGATAGAAATGGAGAACATCACATTTACTAAAATAAGCCATACTCAGAAAGTTAATAGTTAAATGTTTTATCACATATGCAGAAATTAGAGATAAATAAGGAATTTAAAAAGGGAGGGGGAATAACATGAAAATAGAAGGGAGAACAGTAGAGGAAGGGGGTCAAGTGGGAATAAGGAGAGGGAAAGGAAAGGAACTGTGGAATGAAATTGATCTAATTGTGCTATGTGCATATATAAATACGTCACAATGAATTCTACTTTTATGTACAATTATGCACCAATTAAAAATAAATAAATAAATAAAAGGAAGACCAATATAGCATAGAAAGAGATTAGGTAGAGAGAGGACAGGAGGGAAAGGGAATTCCTGGGCATTGAAACCAAGCAAACAATGCTATGTGCCTGTGTGAACATGTCACAATGCATCCCACTATTATGTATAATTACAATGTACTACTAAAAACATAATAAAAAAGAAAGTGTAAAGCCACAAAGGCATTATCCTAGTTTTGAAATTTTTTTTGAAAAACAGACACTTTTAAAATAAAGATAAACCCATATTAAGAGTCTAATAACTGATGGCTAAAGACAATTTAAGCAGGCTGACTTTCACCAACCTTTAACAGAATTTAGGAATCAATTCATTAGAGCTGAGAGTCAAAAGCTAAGAATTTAAAATACAGGGACATGTCTAGTGAAGGACCAATCCTACAAAAACCCTACATCTCAAAAAAAGATAATGAGAAATAAGATTTTAGAGGGTGAGGTACATATTTTTATCTCTCCATCTCTAGAATCTAACAAAGTGTTTGCTATGTAAAAAGTATTCCGTATAGGGATTGGGGTGGTTGGCTCAGTGACAGAATGCTTGCTGGGCATGCATGAGGACCCGGGTTCCATCTCCAACACCACATGCACAACTGTGGAGGAAAAATGAAAAAATAAAACTAAAAAAAATGTGTTCAGTATGTATTTACAAAAGAATGAAGAAAATAGGGTCATGACAAAGAAGCAAAAGAAGCCAAAGTGAAAATGAAGGAAAGAGAAGAGTTTCAAATATGAACACCATACCTCCAGGAAGAGGCATCATTAAATGTTTCAAAGGTGCTTTCTCAACAAAAGCATTCTGATACAAAAGCAACTGGGGTATAAGCCTTGGTGAGCACATGGAAGAGCCTCAGCTAAACAGGCCTGGCAGCTTTGTGCTCCCCAAGGCAAGGTAGGCCTGGGAAGAGAAGAAACAAGGTTCAGTGCCTGAGAAGGCCCTGTTCCAGTCAGCTTTTTCACTGCTATAACTAAAGAACAAAGTTTATTTGGGGGATAACCATTTCAAAGGTCTACAAAGAAGTTTGGCTTCATTCCTTGGGGCTTGAGGTGAGGCAGAATAACATGGTGGAAGAGTATGGCAGAGGGAAACAGGTTAAGGTATTGCCAGGAAGCAGAGAGAGATACTCCACACCAGATAAAAAAAAAATACATACCCCAAAGGCTTGCCCCCAACGACCCACCTCCTCCAGCCACACCCTATAGCCTACAGTAACCAGTTAATCCCCTGATAGGGATTAACTCACTGATTGGGCCAAGGCTCTTAAAAATCAAGCATTTCATCTCACCCTTCATGTTGTCTCATACAAGCTTTTGGGGCACACCTTTTATCCAAACCATAATAGGCCCTGAAAGAGGAAAGGTCTCATTCTCCTTCCTGAAGTTCTTCACATCTTTGAAAGAATGGAGTCAGTAGTCTGATCATAACTTATTAGGGGTCATCTGGTATTAAGAGAAAGTCAATTCTGTATCTACAGAACCCCATGTACCTGAATTTTTAATACACCCAAATTCTTTTTTTATTATTATTTTTTATTTTAAGACAGGGTCTCACCAAGTTGCTTAGGGCCCTGCTGAATTGCTGAGGTTGACTTTGAATTTACAATCCTGTGTCAGCCTCCAGAGCCACTGGGATTATAGGCATGCACCACCATACTCAGAAATAGCCCAGAATTCTTTTCATCATTGAATTTCATGTAAGTATATTATTTAAGTCCTTTATCATTTTCTTGCTGTAATCCTCAGAGGCTATCCTAGTAAGTATATATATATATATATGTAGTAATAAATACTCTCCCACAAAAGGAACACTAACACACTGTTGTTGGTGGGACTGGAGACTGATACAACCACTCTGGAAAGCAGTGTGGAGACTCCTCAAAAAATTAGGGATGGAACCACCATTCCACACACAGCTATTCCAGCCCTGGGTATTTTCTCAGAAGAGCTAGAATCAGCATACTACAGAGAAACAGCTATGTCAATGTTTATAACAGCTCAATTTACAATAGCTAAACTATGGAATCAACCCAGATGCCCCTCACTGGATGAATGGAACCCAAAACTGTGGTATATGTATATACCACAGTTATATATATATATATATATATATATATATATATATATATATACATATACACACACACACACACACACACACACACATATATATGGAGTTGTACTCAGCTATTAGAAAGAACAATATCATGGCTTTTGCAGGTAAGTTGATAGAAATGGAAAAAAAATCATGCTGGGGGAAATAAGCAAAACCCACAGACTTAAGGGTCAAATATTTTCTCTCATTTGCATAAACTAGAGTAAAACAAAAGATAATTTGAAAGTTAGACAAGTTTATTTACTAAACACACAAATTTCAAAGTAACACATAATCTGGGGGAACAATAGTTATGAAGGGTTGGGGAGCAGGCAGGGAGAGATGAGAGAGAGTGGGTGAAAAGGGAGGGAAAAGAGGGGATTAGTAACTCTGTAAGGTACACTTGACTCCCCTGAGAACCCAAATAATACTAATGCAGGCATTTAAATATTAAAAATTCAAAAATTAATATACATGTGTATGGACATTTATATATGCAATGGGGGGGGGGAAGAGAACAGGGAGTGGATGAAGCTGGAGAGATACTGGATATGAATTGGGCTCAAGTTACATTATCATCATGGATGCATATATGAATGTACTGTAGCAATGAATCCCTTCAATCTATATGCAATCTATATACACATCTAAGAACACGCTGAACTAATAAAAATATAAAATTAAATTAAAAGATAAAAATAAATACCCTCCCAGCAATGTCTGATTGCCATTTCTTTTCATAATTTAATAATCCTTTCTAATATATAAAATGAGTATAAATAAACCAATAAACAAAGATTAGACAATACTATTTCAATAAGTCAAATTCAGAATCTTTAATCTTTCTGTTTCCCACATCATCAAAACCAAGGTCCCATAAACATTTTAGGTTATTATATTTGCCATGTTTTGCAACACATAAAATAACACAGTCCAATTTTGTAACTGTGAAGGAACTTTTTATTACTAGCTAGTCGAAATCCTTATTTCACAGATGGAAAAGTCTTGAGATCTATAGAGTTGAGGTAACTTAGACTCAATAAAGTAAATGATTACCAAAGCACCACTGTTACTGGTAGATTCCACCATGCAATAATTATGTGTCAAGCAGGCAGCTGGGGACCAGGGACACTCTCTGCCCTGGGTGCAGAGGAAGATGAAAAAGTTGCAATCTACCCTCAAGGGACTCAGTTTAAGAATAATCCCATACAAAATTAAAAATGAAATTTGAGGGTCACAACTTCTTTAGGAAAAGTTAAGTGATATCAACAAGAGAACAAATTCAACTGGTCAGATAATTAGAGAATGGAGGGGATGTTTGAGAAAGTTTCACACAGAAGAAGATTTTAGCCATTTATTAAAAGTGTATACCTGTGGGCACTACCCACCCCCCAGCCCTGAGTGCAGTTGAAGTTAACCCAGTAAACCCATTTTATAAGTCAGGCAATAAGACTGTGAGAGTGTTGCTCCTTGTGTAATAAAGAGCATGCACATGGTTGAGTCATGTAGAGACAAAAATTGAGTCACTTTGTTATCAGGTTCTCTATAAATATTATCTATATACATATCTAATTATTCCTTACTATACTCATTGAAATATGATATTTTTACAGCAATTTGCTTTTAAGATTTCAGAATGTCATTATTTTGACTGTGGGGAGAAAGAAAACCATCATCCCTTATTGAAACTCAGATATTGTAATGTTGATTGATATCCCCAAGAATCTGGTATGTGAGCAGCACCAGAGAGTCAAACTTCAGGGTCTATACGTAATCTCCTGAATCATACTTCCTCTTGGAAATAGGCCTCCTTTTGGATGTCTAACTGAATAAGATTAGGTAATAACACAATAACTAGCAAACACCAAGAGCCAATTAGTACATGCCTTATGAAGGTGCTTCAGATGTGCTTTATTTTGAAAGAGGTATGGGAAAATGCCAAGTTTCATATAAACCATGCTTATTCCCATACTTGAGCTAAATGATATAAAAATTAATTTCTTAAGTAATTTTTAAAAAATATTTTCCTTCTATGCCTCCCCCATCTCTCTTCCCAAAGATACTGTCAAAAGTTCACCTAGGGCTTTAAAGGGAGAAAATATATTCAATAACAAGTAAAAGCAGGAAGTGCCAACCTAGTATAATTTAACATTTATAGGTTTCAAAGTCTGATAAGAACATCAAATTCCCACACTCTACCCAGAGCGGGGAAAATGCTATCTCTTTGCTTAATCTACCTTTTATGCTACATCTATAAAAACCAAGTAGTGATCTGGCAATTTTATGCTCAGTTTAGTCAATGTAAACAATAGAAAGTGTACAATTCAAGAAAACAGAATATGATATAGTCAATTGGGGTATATTCATTGACCAAGTTAACGAGATTAAATAACTCAAATTCAGCTTCATGAACTATGGGTCTTCTCAGAAGAGCAAAGAACAAAATCAGCAATTCCAATTTTGAGTAGAATTTTCAATAGCGGACTATACACAGCAATAAAGAAGCAGACTTTAGTAAGATCAAAAATGCTTTTTAGGCAGACAGGGATTTAGCGTGGGTATCTGCTTTTGCTTCTTCAGTTTTACCCCTCCTATCTGAGAATTAGTAATGAGCAGTGCTTTTACACATCCTGCATATTTCAAATCATGGGTTTTTGCTGTTATTGTTTTGTTTTGCTTTTGAGGAAAGGATGAACTTTCTGCTGGTGTCCACAAAAAGAACCACTAATATGGAATACCTGTATTGTTTATCATTTGAATAGAGAATGGATCTAATTAGAGAATGCCAACCATTTCTGTGCATTAATGGGGGTTTAGTTCTGCTAGGTCTGCAACCTTGTCAAGAAAAGCCAGAAATTCAGACTTCTGTTGTAAATTTCCCTGGTTTATGTTAACATCAAGAAACCAGACAAAACAGGTGCATACATTCAGTTGGTCCATTGGCCACCAGAATAATATGTTTTATAAGTCAGGAATTTTGATTTGCAGACTCATTAATGAACTGAATATATGTTTATTTGACCAATTCTTATATATTTATGATAATTCCTATATTGGTTTAATTCAACACATCCTAAATTTTCTTGAGTCAAAGGGTTATAGTTCCACTGTGCATTAACCAAAGAGGATCCAGCTCTGAATAATGTAACATTTGAGACATCAAAGAACCACAGTCTAATAGTGGATAAAAGCCAGGAGATAAGTGAGGTGCACTGTAATAGAGAGTATATTAAGGATCAACAAGAGGTGAATTTATGGGGGGTAATGATGGCAGATGAGGTTGTAAAAGCCAAATAGCAAAGGCCTTCTTTGCCATGGTAACAAGGATACCAGCAGCTACTGGCTACTGAACACATAAAAAGTACTATGTGCTGTCTTTGCACTGTACAGGCACCACCCAATTGAGCTCTCACACCAACTCTTATGAGGGACTATCAATCTCTCCATCTAATAGAGGAGGAAACTGAAATTTAGGTCAAGGAAAAAGTCCAAGGCCAGGGCTGTGAATGGCACTCAGAATCTGGATTCACAACATCTATCTGACTCCAAAACCTGTACTTTCAGCCACTATGAGATTGCTAAGGAATTTGGACTTCAGCCGTAAAGTAATGGAAAACAAATGAAGAATCTCAGACCCACGTTATTCTATTCTGTTCACACATCACGCTGTGAGCTAACTAATGGAAAGTATGATTACTGTTTTATATCTGGAGAAATCAAGAAAGGTTAGGCAGTTTAAGGCAAGGGAAACAATGAGCTCCTAGCACCCAAATAGCTCAGCCTCCAGCCCAAGACTCATGCTGGTTTTACATGGTTGGCACAAATCACTTTCTGAATACTTGATGTGCTTTCAACAATCATACTGCTTCAAATTCTGAAATTCCAAGAGTACATTCCCAGTTAAATCCTCTTCTCAGCAGAACCCTAGTTATTTCTAGCAAAGTAACTCCTAATTTGTGATGTCAATCTGAGAAATACAAAATACCTACTGTGACAAAGAAGTATAGCCATCATCAATTTCTTACCTGTAGTTAACTGTGGGTTCTGAACTACAAACCCCATTTGAATGTCAATAATGAAATAATAGTGCTCTTTTGTGTACTAGTTAACACTTTAATAACATTCTTTGCATTGACTCATAATTGCTGTAAATCATTTAAGCAATCAACTTTCTAGCATCACCACATTTTATTCATAGCTGACAAAAGTTTACATACCCTCCCCCTAGTTTTACTACAACAAAAATTTAATACCACTTATATTATTCAGGTCAGGACTAATAATTAGAAGGGATTTATTTATAATAGATTTTCAATGTGGCTCAACCTAGAGTATGACAAAGATAGTTCTATGCTCACAGAAGAAAACACTTGCGAACATGAGCTATATTCTTGTTGCTTGTCTTTTGCCACAAAGCTGGACTGTGTTACCTTAATGCTCTCCAGAATTAAAAAAGACATACAAAATAACTTTTTCCATAAAAGATAATAGCAACCACTTGTTGAACACTAATATCCATGTCACAGGGACTTTCTAAGGAGGTGTTATATGCAAACTTTTTCATAGGAGGAAACTGAAGCTCAGAGAAGTTAATTTTTTTCCAAGATCATAAAACTAGTAAACAAAGACCTATGAATTAAACTCAGAAAAATCTGACCCTATATTCATATGACACTAAGCTCTAAGATAGTAAGAGTCTTAGGCATTGAAGAGAGAAATAAAAGAAGAGAAGTGATACAAATAATCTTGAAGTCTATCTGAGACCTAATATAGAAAAATCCTGGGGAATGGATATCATTAAAATACAAGTATAAATCTGTGGTGCACACCTGTTATCCCAGTGGCTCCGAGGCTGAGACAGGATGATCACAAGTTCAAAGCCAGCCTCAGCAACTTAGCAAGGAGATCCTAAGCAACTTAGCAAGACCCTGTCTCAAAATAAAAAATAAAAAGGGCTGAGAATGAAGCTCAGTGGTTAAGGCGTTCTGGGTTCAATCCCTGGTACCAAAAAAAAAAAAAAAAAAGCATAAAATGTGAATATGGAAAGAAATAGAATGGTGGAATATAAGAAACATTACAGAATGGAGATATTATTTGTAAAACATAGGACAAACAGCAAACTGGGAATAGAGGGCAACTTCCTCACATTGGTGAAGGGCATCAAAAGGTCAAAAGAGCTAAGCTTCTGCATACAGGTGAGAAACTGGATGATTTCTCTCTGAAATCAGGAACAACGCACAAATGTCCCTGCTACCACCTCTGTTCACCATTGTACTAGACATTATAATTGGAGCAATAATACAACCAAAGGAAGTAAGAGATAAAAAGGTTGGAAAGGATAAAATAAAGCTATCATTTTTGCAGACGGCATGATTATCTATTTGGAAAACCCCAAAGGGAAAAAATGATAAAAAACTCTTGGAACTAGTAACTGAGTATGCAAAGGTCACAAGATACCAGTTGTTATACAAAAAAGTCAATTGCTTTTGTGTATACCAGGAATAAACAATTGCAATTTGAAACTTAAAACTCAATACCATTTATAATAGTACCAAAATACTTATGTATGTATGTATGTGTATGTGTGTATATATATATATATACATATATATATACATATTACATATATATGAAACTTATGTGGAAAAACATAGAACTCTGATGAAAGAAATTTTAAAATATCTAAATAAATGGAGAAACATTCTATGTTCATGGATTGAAATGCTCAACATTAAGATGTCAATTTTTTCCAGGCATGTGGCACATACCTGTAATCCCAGAACCCTGGGAGGCTGAAGCAGGAGGATAGCAAGTTCAAGGACAGCCTCTATAATTTAGCAAGTCTGTGTCTCAAAAAATAAAAAGGCAAAGGATATAGATCAGTGGTCAAACACCCCTGGGTTCAATCCACAGTGCTGTTCCCCCTGCAAAATGTCCATTCTTCCCAAGTTGGTCTATTGCTTCAACACACTCCTAACCAAAATTCCAGCAGTTATGTCATGGAGATTGAAAGACTGACTCCAAAGTGTACATATAAGAGTAAATGAACAGAACTGCCAGCACAACACTGAGGAAAATTGAAGGACTCACAAAGAGTTCAAGTTTGATATGTGGCATTGGCAAATAATAGACATTGGACAGAAAGGAAAGTGCACAAATAAGTTCATGTAAATATAATCATCTGATTTTTTTTAAAGAGAGAGGGACAGTGAGAGAGACAGAGAAAGAGAGAAACAAGTTTATTTAGTTTTCCACATGGCCTTAGTTGCTCCAACACTTAGTTGTGTACGTGGTGCTGGGGTTTGAACCCAGGTCCTCGTGCTTTCCAGGCAAGCGCCCAAACCGCTGAGCCACCGCTCCAGCCCCTAATCATCTGATTTTTGACAAAAGAGCAATTCAATGAAAAATAAAGTATAGTGCTGGAACAACTGGATATTCAAATGCAAAGAACCCAGATTCAGAGCTTACACTTTTCATTAAAAAATTAAAGTGCATCACAGACTTAAAAGTAAAATTCAAAACTACAAAAACTCTGGAGAAATATAGAAAAATATGTGTTCTTTGTTTTAATAATGAAGTATTTACAACAATAAAAACACAATCCATGAATGGAGAGATTCATAAATTGAAATTAGTTAAAATTTAAAACTTCTGCTCTAGGAAAGACACTGTTAAGAGAATGAAATGATAAGCCATATATTGGGAGAAAAAATTGCTAAATACATATCCAATAAAGGACTTTTATCCAAAAAGAACCCTAAAAAATCAACAATAGAAAAACAGATGCACTGAAGAATGGGCAAAAGACCTAAGTAAATGCCTCAGAAAGATGACATTCAGATGGCAAATAAATATATGAAAAGATTCTCAACATAATTTATCTCTAGGGAATTACAAATTAAAACAAGAAGATACCACTATGAATCTATTAAAGCAGTTAAATTCTAAAAACTTTATGCACCAATTACAAGCAATAGTGACTCTCATTCCTTGCTGCTGGGTTCAACTACTTGGGAAGATATTTTGGAAGCTTTTTACAAAGTTATACACAGTCTTACCATAGATCTCATAACTGCACTCCTAAGTATATGGAAATTTTATGTCCATACAAAAATATGCATGTGAATGTTTACAACAGCTGTATTTATAATCACCAAAAACTCAAAGCAACTAAGAAGTCCTTCAGTAAATGAATGGATAAGCAAACTGTTATACATCCATATATAGAATATTATTTAGCAATAAAAATACTAACTGTAAGCCCCTGAAAAGATATATATTAAGCTTATATACATTTTGCTGTTCAAGAAACCAATCTTAAAAAAAAAACTACTTATTCTATGGTTCCAATTATATCACATTCTGTAAAAGACAAAATGACTTAAGGTGGTAAAATGATCAGTGGTTATGGGAGAAGAGGGAGGAGGAGTTGAATAAATGAAACACCTAGGATATTTTAGGCCACTGATCTATAGATTACTAAAACAGTGGATACCTTCAAGTGAAACTTAAGTTAAAAAAATTTTTTTAAACATAATTTAGGAGGTCAAGAGATCTCAGAATGGAATGCAGGAAGTGGCAAAACAATCTAATTGTATTTAAAATGTGTGAAACAACTTCATAGAAGGGAGCAGGGCAAAAGATGCTGACCTAAATAACTTTAGAATCTGGAAGACGAAAGGGAAAAAGTTGGTGATAAATACTGGTCTCTTAATGTTAAGTGGTCTCCCCTGGGAGCATGGGTTAGCAATTCTGATACCACTAAACATAATGGAACAATTAAAGAAAAGAATGGCAGTTGAGCGGAGCCAGGTTTCTTGCTGTTAATAACAGGCAGGATATAGACACACAAGAAGAGGAGACGAGAATTATCCATGTGGTTATGGAATAGATTTGGAAACATCAGTATAAACTTACATTCAGCATAATACAAACAGAGATGGTTACAAATAGGAATTTTAAACATACACATACACAAAGTTTTCCTTGTTCTATAAGCTGAGAGGGCTGAAGCAATGATATTCCCATAGCAACAGCATATTTATACTGTCCAGAATTTTTTTTTCTAAAATATTATCCAATGAAAGGAACCAGAACTCCTTGGGGAAATGGTCGGTTCTAGAACTGGGGCAGATTGAGCCTGGAGCATCTTGTAGACCCATAAAGCAAAGAAGTGCTTAAAGAGAGTCCTAATAGTGGATAAATGGGAACATTGGCAACAAAATTAATAAGATAATATCAGATCATAACCCAAGATACAGAATTAATAACTGTGAGTCCATATTAACATGAATGATAGAATAAATACATAAGTAGGTGAGAAGAGACGAATCTCCTTTGCAGAAGAATTACAAATAATTTACATGGGTATTGCATCTTCAAAAAAGGGTGAAGTTGAGACTGGAGCGGTGGCTCAGTGGTTACAGCACTTGCCTGGCATGCATGAGGACCTAGGTTCAAAGCCCAGTACCACATACATGGCTAAATGTCAGAAATAAAAAGCCCAGATGAAAAAATAAATAAGGTTGATTTTCTCTCTTTCTCTCTCTCTCTCTCTCACACACACACATTCGCTCACTCCTTCTCTCTTTAAAAAAGAAAGGAGGGTGAGGTGAAGTTAAGTCCCCAGTCTTTGTGTGAGTTATACATAGTAACTTCCTTCCGAAGATGATAGAACGAAAGTTGGGTGGAGAGAGAGTGACTTAGGAAAAATGTAACAAACATGACCTCAGTCAAGTGACTCAGATTATCACCAACAAATTGTGTTGTTAGATTGTACCTCTGACCTGATGCAATTAAAAATTGCATGTAAGCTCTGTGTTCCTCCCAAACACCCAATACCCCAGGCTAATTATGAGGGGGGAAAGTCAAACAAATCCCAGTTTAGGGACATTCTATAAAATATCAAATGATCGCTCCTCAACATTGTCAAGATTGTCAAAAACAAGGAGTGTCTAAGAAACTGTCACCACATACAGTAGTTTAAACAAATGATAATGATATGTAATGTGTTCTCCCAGGTAGTATCATGAAGCAAAGAAAAGACATAAGAAAAAGAACTGAGAATATCTCAATAAGGTAGTTAACAATAATGAATTATATTGGTTCAATTATGACAAAGGTACCATGTTAACGTAAGTTACTAATAGTAAGAGAAATGGTATGGTGGGGAGAGGGAAGAGGGTTTCATAAGAATGTTCTGTGCTGTCTTCACGATCGCTTTGTGAACCTGAAACTATTCTAAAATTAGAAGTTTATTTTTAAAAATTGCACATATAAGATTACTAGTTCTAAAATGTAAAGTACTACAAATCGAAAAAGGAAAACAACAACTCAAAATAAGAATAGGCAAAAGCTATGAGCAGGATATTCACAGGACAGGAAATCCAAATGACCATAAAAATTAACAAAGCATCCAAAAGAAGACATAGACATTGTCAGTAGACAAAGGAACATAGAAATTCAAGAATGATACAGATTTTTAACTATTGGTTTTGCCTACAATGAAGAATTAAAATATCCAGTGTGTACAAGGATGCAGAAAAATGGACGCCTTTCTACATTGCTGATGGGAACATGTTAACTACATATTTTGCAATGTACTGGGCAATATCTGTTACACTGAGAAATATATATGCTTTGGTCTAGCAATTGTACTTTAGGACATCTATCCTATAACAATAAAGTACCTCAACAATGGGCTAGAATGGTGGCTCGGCGGTTATGGCTCTTGCCTGGCATGCACAAGCACGCTGGTTCAAACCCCAGCACCCATGTACACAACTAAGTGTCAGAGCAACGAAAGCCATGTGAAAAACTCAATAAAAATTGATTCTCTCTCTCTCTCAGTGTCCTTTTCTCATTAAAAAAAGTACTCAATGAGAAGATGTATACACATTGTAACATTCTATCATAAAACAACATTTTAGTGATAAAAACTTAGAAACAATCTTAATATCCATCAGTGCAATAATGTTAGATGATCACGCTGTATACAGGCCATAGAAAATCATGAAGCTGATATGAAAAGCATATATGTCTATTAACCTGGAGGGATGCTATGAGGTTGTTTTAAGTGGTAAAAGAAATTTGCATAGTAACATGCAGACTGTGATAGCATATTGAAAACTCTCTGTGTGTGCCTTTTGTTTATTTTGGGAAGCCTACACACCTGCTGGACATCAGTCTGTACAGGACAGTAGAATACAGCTTCACTTTTAATCTCTTAATACTCCTTACATAGGTATTGTTATGGGTTAGATCCAGAACATCCCAGGTCTTGTGTTCAGAGGTGGGGCTTCGGGGGAGTGATTGAATTGTGAGGGCTCTGACCTCATCAGGGCGTTAATGCTTTGGGGCTTGGCTAAATGGACTATGGGGAGGTGGAGCAAACCCTAGCAGGTGGGTCCTAGATAGTAGAAACAGGCAGCTGGGGACAAGCCCTAGAAGAGCTTATCTTCGCCCCTACCCTTCCTCCCTCCCCCCTTTCTCTCTTTTTCTCTCCCAGTTGCCACAAATTGAGCAGCTTTCCTCTGCCACACCCTTCCACCATGAGATTTCTGCAATGAATCCAGTCAACCATGAGCTAAAATCTCTAAAATCATGAGCCAAAATAAATTTTTCCTCCTCTAAGTTATTCTTGTCAGGCATTTTGGTCATGGTGACACAGAGCTGACTAATACATGTAGATATTAAAATAAAATAAACTGTAAGTACCATTGTCATATGCTACATTTAGCTGTGGGGAGTTCAGAAAAAAAAATTCCAAAGTTGCAACAACTGAGTTAACATGATCACCACCGGGCAGCATCATTGTAACGCAGTGAGATGAAAAGATATTTTCCATGGGACCACAGTAACCTACTTACGACATCAAGAGAAAAAGCACCAAATTGTTTCTTTTCGTCCATGACCTACATAAAAGAAATGAGCCCAGTAAGTCTGCATTTGCTTCCATGTGAGGGAGATTGCTAACTGCCTAGAAGTTCAGAAAAGTTCATGTGGACTATAATAATTCAGAGCAATATGCTTTGGAATGTAAATTGAGGTTCTATGTGTCTATGTAAATACTACATCATACATAGGACCTAAAATAATAAATTCAATTCCAGGGATGTCAGCAAGCATGGGAGATGTCTGAAACCAGAAATTCAGTCAGCAAGATTAGTAGAGTGCTCTTAAAAAGACACAAACTCAACAGGGTATAGAAAGAAAAAGGCAGAACATTTTTAGTGGCATATGTAAAAACCACTCCATTTCTTCCACATACAACACAGTCAAAACTTCATTCGGGAATACAAATGTAATATGGTGTCAGAAAACAATCCAGTCTTTAGCATTTAACCGTACATTCTGTGACCCAAGCAATATCAAAACATGTTTTTTGAAGGAATGGAGGGAGGAAAAGAAAGAGGTAATTATAAGTAAAGTAAGGGAAAGTTTAGAGTCTTCTATAGAGAAATAGCTAGGTTAAGCTAGTAAGACTATAAACTTATATAAGCACTTCTAGAGTTTTCATGGAGAAGAAGAATTGTTATAGCCAACTGGGTGAACACAAATCTTGCAAATGAAAGGAAAAGATGTCCCAGTTGTAGTCAAACTACAGAATGTGAGTTGTTATGAGCTAGCCTTACTAGACTTTATAGTAAGACCTCTAGATATGTGGCCCAAGAAAATATGCTAAGGGGCTGGAGTGGTGGCTCAGCAGTTACAGCACTTGCCCTGCATGCGCAAGTATGCGGGTTCAAACCCCAGCACCATGTACACAATGAAGTGTCTGAGCAATGAAAGTCCATGAAAAACTAAATAAAATTGATTCTGTCTTTCTCTCTCTTTCTTTCTCTCTCTCTCTCTCTCTCTCTCTCACTGTCCCTCTCTCTTTAAAAAAAAATGAAAGAAAGAAAGAAAGCATGCTAAAAGGAATGGGCAGAAAGGAACCTTACATATCAAATAAATGTGTATTTCAGATAAGAGCTTTAGAAATGTTAAAAAGAGAGCAAGCAAGAGTCAGGCCCCAGAGGTGGCAAAATTATAATGCTTTCTTTTGTAGCCAGTTCTGTCACAAAAGGGGCACATCTTAACTCCAAAGATCTCACAAAGGAATATGTATTAAAAGACTTTCTTGCCAAGGCTTTTGCTGTAACAAAAAGAATAAAATAGGGAAGAATACATTGTGACCAGATAGAAGAAAAATTAATATTAAGATATATCTATACTCGATCATACTTGAGGCACCTTGGGGTTTTGTCATAGACTCCTAAAAATGCTATGAAAACAAAAACATTTTTGTCTGGAAATCTTAAGTCTCTCTCAGTAAGGCAATTTTGATGGAAAAAAAGGAAGAGGCAGAATAAAGGGGAAAGTGCTAGGATGAGAGTTAGGAACCCTGCGTTCCTGTCTTGGCTCTGTGTCTGACACACTGCGGTCCCTGTCGTCTTCTCTACCATGCTCTGTAACATGAGAGGGGTAAAGCAGTCCACTCTGATATGCCTGTGCTATAACTGTTTTGTTTTGCTTTAAATGGAAATTCACTTGTGCTTATGGTTCTGAGTTTGAGCCAGTTTCCTATATTTTGCTTCGGAAAATAAGTATATGATAAAAACTTAGCTAATTGTTTTCATTACAAATTCTTGAAATATTTGAAATTCTTACCTGGAACTGCAATGGTCTAGGCCAATGGGTTTTAAACTAGTTTTGCAATATCATTTGGTCAAGAGGTTTGTTAAACAAAATAATAGGAAAAAGGAAGCTGCTTTGTTAAAGACAAGACAGGCTGGGGGGAGGAAGCAGCGGGTAGAAGGGATAGAATTCTACTCATTTAACATCCCCACTATGTTTGCTCAGAAGTCCCAAAAGGTTCCTACTAAAACACCTAAGTCTCCTTAGACTGTGAGAATCAAGGCTTGATGATAGCTTACCACAAAGAGCGATATAGGCATACATATTCAGAAACAAAAGTTGAGGAATACAACTGTCCAAACTACTGCAAAGCCTTGCTTCTAGGGTGGAGGAACTCACATCACTACTTAGCACCTTCACTTGGTGCCTACTGATCATGAACACAAATGCATGTGAAGGCACTGGGAGGCCTATGGCCTTGTGCTTTAAAGGGGGTTTCCAGAAGAACCAAAATATGCTCATATGATTTTTTTTTTTTTGGCTTAGAGTACTATACAAAGGAAAATACAAACAAAACTAAGACTATCAGAATTGCAATCCCACAAGACTAAATAACTCTCCCCACCCCACCCCAGAGCTCTTGTATGCCCTCTCTGAGTAGAACTATTTCAGGAAGGGAAAACAATCTCAACGTTCCTTCTCAAAAGTTTGCATGATATGTTGATATACAACTTTGAAGTTGCTTTACTTTGGAGGTAAAGAATGAATAATGGGCACAGACTTCAATGAAGAATTCATCAGGAACCTAGCTTCATTCAACCCAACTTGTACCTCTACTGAGACACAGTCATGACTGGGATCCTAGAACAACCAGAGAGATTGTCCATATATGAGCACCCTCCAGAGGCCTATTTAAATGAGTTAATTTGTAGGAGGTGTGTTTGGTGTGGTGAGCAGGAAACAGTTATATGAAAGTGGAAATGTGCAGTATCGAGGCTTGCGGGTTCCTCTAAGCCACAGGGAGGGAGAGGTGATAGGCCAATGACCCCCAAAGATGCAGACAGACATCTGCTATGGATTGAATATAGTTTTCCCCCAAAGGTCCATATGTTGTAAGCTTGGTCCTCAGTGTGATGATTTAGTAGGTATTGAAATTTTTCAGAGGTGAGATCCTTAGGTCATTGGGGTAGCTGCCTTTGGAAGGCATTAAGGACACTGTCATGGGACTTACAGGCCCTTACATGATGAGATGTTGTAAGAGTCAACCCTAAACTTGTCTCTGACTACCTGTTTGAGGATGGGCTCTCTTTCTCCCTTAGACTCCCACCATTAGCATTCACTATGAGGCCATGTGACCAAAAGCCACACTCACCAGAGCCTATGCCATGCTGTTTGGACTTTCATTCTCCAAAACTATCAGCTAAATAAAACTCTTTTCTTTATAAGGTTAGTCTACGTTGGTTATTTCATTATTATAGTAACGTAAAACTGACTGTTGCAACATCGCGATATTCTTAATTTTTACTTAACCAATTTTGATGGAGTGGTTACTGTATGTTCCATGTCTTGTTCTAGGCCATAGGAATAGAACAGTGGAAAAGTCACCAGTTCCTACCTCTGGAAGGAAGGGAAATAGTACTCAAATTAGTTGTAAATCAGTATGAGTGCTATGAAGAAAATAAATCAATGTGATAAATGGGGACAACTTGGGGCAGGATGAAGAGAAAGCCTCCACAGAGGCATTCAAAATGACATGGAAAGAGGAGGAAATGGGGATGGGATGAGAAGAAAAAAGACAGGTAAGTCCAAGAAATAGCAAGAACAAAAGCTCCAAGGCAGGAGAAATCTTGGCCCACCTGAGGACAAAAGGCAGACGGTGTGGCTGGACCTATGGGTGCACAGCCAGGTTCCCTCCAGCACCGCAGCAGTTTGCATTCCATCCTCAGAGTTACAGAAACCCACTGGAGGATTTCAAAAAAAGAGGAGACATTGTTTTATTTACTGCTTTAAAATATCACTCTGCTGTGAAAAAAGGAATGTAGCCTGCAAGAGTTCAAAACAGGTGATTAGAAAAGAGATTAGAATTCTCTCGCTGTTGGCTAGGAGGGAAACCATGGCAGCTTCAGATCAGGGGTGGTGGTGAGAAGGAGACAAGCAAAGAGTTTCAAAATTTATTTTGGAAATAGAACTACAGAATTGCTCATGGGTTGGTTATGGGAGTAAGTGAAAAGGTTAAATCAAGAATGACTCCTAGGATTTGGCTTAAGTAATTAGAAGTCAGGTGGTAATTGGAACAGGGAGTCAGGGGCAAGCTGGCACAATCTTGGGGAATAACTCAAGATGCTGACTAATGTTATCAAGACATCGGCTGAAGGTTTTCTAATTCTTGAGACCTGGGAGGGACACCCTATAACTTGAGGACAGCTAGGTATCTCCAAGTTTTATTTTTTTCTCCCAAGAGTTGAGGATCTCATCATTATCCTGCATCTCTGCCTTCTGTATCTTTCCTTTCTCCATTCACCCCATCAACTTTCTACCCATTTTCTTTTTCTTTCATTTTTAAAATGTGTGCATTTTCTTACCTGCTCTGCCTTTATTCATAAAAACACCAGTGGGATTGTATATAGTGTCACAACATTGGCATACTGATTTCAACAAAGCACAATTCATTTTAAGGGAAATCTTACAATACCACTCTGAATCTTTATCAAATGTATTCAAGACAATGCTATTATAATTAATAAGAGCTTCATAGCATTTGAAACTATATGTGTATTTTTCTGCTTGCCAAAACTTTGTTACACTTTCTAAATGATTTCATATTTTCCTAGGAGTATCTGTCACCAAAATCACATTGTTCTTTGTACATTTCTGATATCACTTTCAGAATAATTATTTTTCAATGGATCTAGTACTGGTACCAAGCTCTTCTTCATACACATTCTTGTGCCAGTTATGGTCACTTTTGTATCAGAGTCTTCACATTACTGAACAACTTCTGCCCAATAAAAGCAGTGACTCATGACAGTTCCTGATGGGGAGCATGTCCTATTGTAATCATGTTTCATCTTATTTAGTGCAGCATTAACCAGTAGCCCAAGAAACCAGGACATCCCAGCTCCTTGTGACATACTTTCAGTGGGGAACACTTGCTCCTATTGATGACTGCCTCTCACTCCCACCATTGTCACAGAAAAGATCAGGTTAAGCTTAGTATTTCTCTGAATTTTGACCTACTTTAATGAAGATTTGGGGGCTCAGCAAAATCATAATGAGACTCATATTCTATTTATAATCTCCTTCACATATGCAGTGATCCATGTAGCTAGATTACATTTTACCTTTACAAAAAAATAAATAAATAAATAAGTGGCTGGAGCAGTGGATCAGTGGTAAAGTACTTGCCTGGTTTGAGCAAGTACCCAGGTTCAAACTCCAGCACCACATACACAATTAAGTGTGGCAAAAAACAAAAATAACAAATGAAAAAAATAAAATTGACTCTCTATTTCTCTCTCTCTTCTCTCTTAAAAAAAAATACCAGACACCTGTAATAGGCCAAAAAATCTAGGTACCAAGGGTAGGTATAGAGTGGACAAAATGGACTTGGCCCCTACTTCCTGTCAAAGGTCTCAAGGTCTTTGTTTTATCATTGCTACTGCAAGGAGAACCAACAGACTTGACCCACCCTGGGTCTCCTGCTGTAAGCCTTCAAAATAAAGAAAAGATAATGAAAGGTTGTGTTAGTTTTAAATTACTACAATAATTACCTAAGGCAGCTAACTTAATAAAGACAAAAGGTTTACTTAGCTCACATTTTTGGAGGTTCAAAGTCCAAAGTCAGATGAGGGCCCCATCTGCTTAGCCTGTGATGAGGAGAGTGAATGGTGGTGCATCATGGCGATGGTGTGGAGGAGTCAGTAGTCACATCTTGAACAGGAGCAAGGAGAAAGAAGATGGGTGGGGCCAGGGTGTTTTTAGAGCAACTCTCTTTTGAGTAACACTAAAGGAGTTGCACAAGAAATACCTCCACCCCAAAACCTAAGGACCACCCCCCAACAGAGCTACCCTGGGGACCAACCTTGTAACCACAGTGGACCTTTGAAGAACACTCAAACTGCAGTAAAGATTTAACTGAAGCTCTATCAGTGGTGCTATTTCCTCAATTTCCCAGTGAGCTCCCATATTAAATGAGAAAAAATCCATCTAAAGGGGCTTCATACACTACCTGATACAGTGTAGACACCGAGAAGGCATTGGTCAACTGGGCCCTCCCTTTTGCATACATTTAGAGTAAGTTTACTGTCCTTCTAAACTAGAGTTCTCTAAGAAAACTAAGCTCTAATGACAAAAGGCCTCAATGAATATAATGAATTCACTTCCCTCCTATGCATTCAGAAGGCACTACCCATGTGCCACTCTCAGGAGACAGGTGAAAACACTTATTCTGATCGTTTTCAGTAAGTCTTACCTCTCTCATGCAAACCTCAGCTAAATGAGAAAAGTTGGGGGACTATAACATTTTCACCATCTATTTTTAAAAGCAAGGCTAAATTAGGGAAGAAATCTAATTTGGTAAAGGCACAGAACCTAGAACAACAATAAAAAATAAACCAGAAACCAAAAAGTCTCTAGAGAACTAAGGAAGCAAAGAGGAAAGTCAGTCTCACCAAAGGTGAATGCTCTAAGTAAAACAGCCATGCAGAATCCAGGGCCAAGGAAACACTACTCAAGACTAAAATCAAACACAGCACAGCTAAAACCAAAACAAATGCCCCATTCATTCACAAGAGACAGACCAGAAACACTTAAAAAATATTATGATTCTCTGTGCTCCTCGGGGGACCTCAAAACACTTGAGATAAACTGCTAAATGTTCATATATCCAACAATGTTGTAAGCACATGAAGGGAACTGGGATGCCACTAAAATATCTCAAGGCAGAAAAGTTATTCAGATACGTCAGAAGCTAATCTGAAATTCCAAAAAGTGCTTAAAATCTTTCATTTTAATGACTCAGTGTCTCTTTCCCAGACAGGAAATTACCTAACTCAAGGACACAGAAATTCATCATGGCTTTATTGAAAGCAAACAAAGGCACAACAAAAATGAATTTGTAGGAACTCACTAATGCTTCTTAAGTTAACACGTAATTGCCTACTTTCATATAGTTCAACTGCATTGACAACACATGCAAGAATTCATAAGACAAATCTATCACTAACAACAAAGTTTTATCACAAATCAACTTTAAGCAAGTGATAGAAAAATTAGATTTGTATTAACGCGCCATTATAAATTGCATCGATTGCCAGTGTTAACACTGGCAGCATTACACGCCAAAAAAGCTTTTAAATGCCTGGAAGGAGAATGCTTTCCAAAACTGTTAGGAAAAAAGGTTTTAAAGGGAGCTGGGAACAAAAAGTGATAGAAAGAGAAACAACTTTCCTCTTTTGTCATTTAATATTCCATAGGAAGATCATAAAGTGTATTCTAAAGTCAAATTCTAAAGATTTGACTTCTCAGTCAAGGACAGAAGAAAACAGGCTGTGCTTTCCTCTTCTCTATTACACTTCATCGGTACAACCAGAAGGTATGGCTAGAATAAATCATTTCAGTTTTCAGGCACAGCAAGTAGAAGCACTCAAGGGTATTAGTTCATTTTCAGATAAATTTACAGTTCACTTTTTAAATGAATAATAACAACAATAAAAATTAATACTAAGAGTATGTGTCTTCTCACCACCAATTATTGAATTTTTTCATTTCATAAAAATTATAATTTGTGACAATGTATCTAACATTTCTTCTGCCTAGTTTCTAGATGATGATGATGATGATGGAACTCAGGGACTCATGCATTCTAGGCAAGCACTCTACCACTGAACCACATCCTCAGCCCCTCTATATGTTTTGAATCAACTAAAGAAAATTTATCTTGGGAATAATTGAACATAAAAATGTGGAGATGAATGCCTGTAATCCCAGTGACTCCAGAGGCTGAGGCAGGAGGATCACAAGATTAAGACCAGCATGGGGGCTGGAGTGGTGGCTCAGTGGTTACTGTGCTCGCATGGCATGCACGAGGATGTGGGTTTAAACCTCAGCACCAAGTACACAGTGGCATGTCAGAGCAATGAAGGCCCCATGAAAACTAAAGAAAAATTTATTCTCCCTTTCTCTCACACTATCCCTCTCTCTCTTTAAAAAAAAAAAATCAGCATGGGCAATTTAGTAAGACTCTGACTCAAAATAGAGAATAAAAGGAACTGGGGATATAGCTCAGTGATAGAGTATCCCTGCATTCAGTACCCAGTACCACACACAAAACTAACATCCATTATGTCTCCCTTGATCTATCATTTGACATTTGATAATAATGCTAAATTATTCCAACCTATTTCAAAGGCTTAGGTCATTGAACTGTTCAAATGCCATTGCTAATGAAGTTTTTATAGCAAACATACTTATGCCCCTAGTATAAAAGGAAGTCAATAAGTCTTCAAAACACGGAGCACCAATCCATCACTTTTTTCAAGTAATTAGAGGCTAAAGTCCAAGCTTTGGATCCAATTGATTTCAAAATATAACTTCCTGGTTTATTGATGTTATGACTTTGCCACTTTATTAGTTTTCTTATCTACAAAAGGGAAATATTCTCTGCATAGTGCATAGTGGAGGTTAACAGATTATTTACAAAGTGTTTTTATATAGCCTGTGGTACATAGAGACAAACAAATGATAGCTGTCATTGGTGTGAGGAAATAAAGGATTATAGGATACCATAGTTTGAATGCTCACAAGAATATAAAAACTTTCAGAACTATTGTCATTTCTGAAAATATTTAAGGAAATTTACAAAAATACTTAAAATATAAAGTTGCTACATCAAAACATAAATGCAAAAAGAGAAGAAATAAGCTAGAGGGACAAAATTTCAAAAGATTAGGTTCATAGGTACACATGGTATGAGCCCTATAATAAAACAGAACAACTGCTTAGGAAAATAAATGAATAATCTACTGATCCTAAACCAAGACAGAGATTTTTTTCTAAGATTCCTTCAAAAGAGGACAACAAATGGAATAAAAAACATTTTGAACAATGTCTTCATAGAAGATAAATTTCATCAGCTATATCTCAATATACTTTGCCCACAAATTGCAGTGATGTATTTTTTTTATAAAATTGGGAATCCTATACTAAGCAACCAAAAGCATGGTCTTAATTTGAGAGTTAAATAATATGTCAGGCTTTGTGCTGAGTTTGCAAATGAATTACCAGAGAGAACTTCCCTGAATGAAATAGGGATCTATAATAATTGCTCCATCAAACAAGCCCACCACTCTCTGCACTGATCCTTCTAGAAGACAGTCTTCATTGAGAAAGGAGAAAGGAAGTACTTTTTAAATGAATGGACAACATCCCTGTAAGCGAAGCAAGAATCAAACCAGAGATCATAAATGTAAAAACTGTATAGAACTACATTTTATCTCCTTCTCATGCTCATTAAACTCATTTTTTCTCTTACTAAGTAATACCAAAACTCTGAAAATGAAAGGACAACAAATCAGGAAGATTGCATTCCATGCCACTGCCAATTTGGAAAGGGAAGAAAGGAATAAGAGAAGTCCTTGGGAGGAGAATAGTCCTCCAGGCCAGGTAATTCCTGGCAAAAGCAAGTAGATTAACTTTAAAAAAAAAAAAAAAAGATGTAGTGATATCTCATAAGAAGGGAATAAGGTAAACAGGAGAAGGAGGGGAACTGGAAGAAGGAGACGGAGGAGGAAGGAGGGGAGATGATTATTCGACTTTTATTGAATGTTAACAGAGCACTTGAATCTGAGTATCTCATTTCAAGTTCACAATGACTCTATAAGGGAAGTACTATTATTATTCCCTTTTTGCAATTAAGGGACACAAAAATGGCAAAATTATTTGTGTGCACTTCCACAGAGGCTGCAAATGGCAGAGCCAGGATTCAGAGGCAGGCAGTCTGATGCTCCCATTAGATGACAAATCCAATCACACATCTGCCAGTCTCACCATCCAAGTTAGCTTCAAACTCTGAAAAGCTAACCTTTAGATGTCTGCCCCTTCACTGAGAAAAGTCATTGAGGTCACTGAAAATTAAAAGTCAACTTATTTCTATCACCATGGAATATGA
This sequence comes from Aplodontia rufa, assembly GCA_004027875.1. NCBI lineage: Eukaryota > Metazoa > Chordata > Mammalia > Rodentia > Aplodontiidae > Aplodontia > Aplodontia rufa. Next base: position 18,731 of record PVKS010001873.1, on the reverse strand, counting down.
CATTCACATAGTTTTTAATCATTGAACTAGAAATTCAAAGTTTAGACACCATTTAAAATGTTAAAAATCCAATCATTCATTTTGGAAAATATATCCCATGATTATTTTGCTATTAGAGGCTACAGAATCCTCCTTCCTAAATAATAGGCTCAGAATAATCTCTACTGAATCAGAGCCTATTTGGTAAAATATGAATACCTGCAATAAATATAAACTTTCCCCTTGGGCTAAGATATCTTTTCACCCAGCAAGCAGTAACACTGGATTCTCAAGATAGGGATAGTCTTAAAAATTTTAATGGCAAGGGGTAATCATGTAAGACTAGTCATTAAAGTCAATTGATGTCCTATCCAAACATCAAATATCAGGGTACACAAGATTACAGGACATAAAGTAAAATGATATTGAGATAACTTTACTGTTACCTTCAGTACACATTATTATGCATTAATAGTCGCTGTAACCATCAGTTATGTAAAACAATTTACATTGTTTTGTTGCCATTCTTACTAACATATCTCACATTTATGTGAGATAAATGCTTAAAATACTTGATGTCAATAGTAAGAAGTACAGGGGTTGGAGCAGTGGCTCGACAGTTACGGTGCTTGCCAGGCATGTGCGAGGACACAGGTTCAAACCCCAGCACCATATACACAAGGAAGTGTTGGAACAAGGAAAGACACATGAAAAACTAAATAAAAAATTAAGACACTCTCTCTTTCTCTCTCTCTCTCATTGTCCCTCTCTCTTTAAAAAAAAATATTAAGAAGTATAAGTATGGACCACTATCTGCTTGTTCCTTAAGCAAATACATATGTATGAACCTCTTCCTACGAATGTACCAGGTACTCCTTACAAGACACTAATATAAAGAGGAATATGGAACAAAGTAAGGTTCTTACCTCTAAGAGATTAACACATTTATATGAAAAATGTGAAAGTTAAAATAAATTACAGTTAAACCTGAGTCAACCATATATAGTTGGGTTGTGTTTCAAGATATTTAAAATCACAGTAAAGAAAGATAATAAAAGAAGAATAAAAATGTTTAAATACTTGGGATGAGATTATTTAGAGGAAAACAGAAGACTAAGATGTAATTTAACTGCTATAATGAAAGCTTCAGGGGGCATTAACAGGCTTCATCTCTACAACAAAATTTTCTAAAAGGCTTTTTCCGAGCAAGCATAAGGACAATGTTAATGATAAGGATTACTAAAATTTGGTGAGAAAACAATTCTTGTTCATACCTAAAATTCTGAAAAACAAATAAATCAAATAAATATTGGCTATCTTATTCATAAGATCAACTGCAAAATTTGTGGGAAGAAGAGGCAACTGAAAAGAACTAGCAACTCCGAGAAGAGACTAAGAGTTGACTTCCCATCATGCTAAACTTCAATTGGAAAAATAGCCACTTAAAACCTTAAAACTCATTCCAAAGATGTAAAGGTGTCAGAACCCTTATTTCTGAATTCCCCATCATTACTTTAACCGGTACCAATCCTTAGGAAGGAAGAAAAAATTATTAGAAGTAAATAATTAGCTCATTGGAGTAAATAATGTGCTCATACCATATACTTGTTATAGAGGACTGGCCTAGGTGTTGGAATAAATAACAATAAAGAGCAATCGCTTTACCTCCAGGTTTCTGGACTTCACAGAGATGGTACAAATGGGCTAAACAAATGGATATGAATGTTGTTCATAAAGTTGTTCAAATTTAGGAAACTATTACGAAAAGTCTATTATGTATATCCTAAGAATCTCTAAACAGTATAATCATATGAATAGAACATAACAGAACACTTAGAAAAGAAAAAAATAGATAAAATAAAAATCATTGATGCCATTTCTAAAAGTTAAAAAGCTAGGGGCTGGAGTGTTGGGCTCAGCGGTTACAGTGCTTGCCTAGCAAGAGCGGGGACACAGTTTAGAACCCCAGCACCATGTACACAAGGAAGTGTCAGAGCAACAAAGGCCACGTGAAAAACTAAATAAAATTGATTCTCCTTTCTCTCTCTCTCTCTCAGTGTCCCTCTCTATTTAAAGAAAAAAACAAAACACATAAAGCTAGATCACAGTTAAAAAAAACTCACTTCATTAGATCAAATGCCTCACATTAAGTATGTGGGGATCACCTACCATGTCCTAAGTGCTGTGCTAGACTCTGGGGAATAACATTAATAGGAATGGACCCTGTTCTCCAGAGCCTACAGTTGCTCCATTGACTACACATTATCTGATGAGTGGTGGAAACAATCACACTGTCCAAGTTATTTTATTTGACCTCACTTCTACAAAAACACTTATTGAAACAGATACAAAATAAAATAAAAATGGAAACTTGATACTGTCATCTGAACATCCATCAATAACCTGCAAAGCAAATCCCACCTCCATAAAACACTGAAACTCCTGCTGGGAATTCTTGTGTAGGTATCTTATATCATCAGCTGTCACATGCAAATGAAATCGGAGTCAATTCTCTATCCCCACTTAGGAGTTCTTTGCTCTTTCCTCAGACACCTTAATACAACCTCCTGTCCCAAGTGGTTTTGATTTGAACAGCAGAGATGAAACAAGTTGGACTTTACCTTAGCCTGGATTTATCTAACTCATTTATTGCCAGTGCCATTTATTATTTTTATTAAGAAGAAAAAAAGACTCAGAAGAAAAAAACTTGACTATGCTCTAGGAGTTTGGAAATTTATAATCCAAGGAAGAAATTCTTGGTTCCAGAGTTGAGTTATAACAGAACAATGAAAATATCTTAGCATTTCAAAATTGATGAATATCAGGAATGAAAAGTTCTCTTCATGTAACAAAGTAGTTCATCTTTAGCAGTATTCTCTCAATTTTTGTGTTACTTCTGATAAGAACACAACTTAGTATTTGAAGCTAAAAAGGGTAGTTTCTCAAAACTTACATTTTTTCCTTGGTGATTATTTTCCTAACTAAATTGAAACTGACCAATGAGATTTTGAAAGAAAACTCATTTTTAAACAGCATCCTATAATCATAGACATTCTCATTAATCACTGAAATAGCTTAAATAATTAGAAATTATAATTAAACCAAATGAAGCCCTGCCAACCTAAATGATACAATTTTGGAATGGGATAAGAAAATTAGAATGCTTAATTACAGAAAGAAGAAAAGAAATCTTCTGATTGAAAGAATGAACTAAATTTGGATTAAAATTATATTTATCTTTTCATCACAATACCACACCATTTGACTTAATTGGTGCAGGAGGCAGTGGAAAAGACAATGGAGGGATGGATCAAAACATCTCACTTACAGTTCCTTGTTATGTTCTTCCTTGCTCTCCAAGGAGTGTCCCTGGGAACTTCATTGACAGTCCATCTCTCACTGTCTGGGCAAGCACACACATATTTTCCTATCCTGGAAATCTTTGCTTCTAAAAGAACTAATGACATGATCCCCTTCTATTTACACTTCAATTGAACTTACAAATGAAATTTGCAGACTAGGATGATCAATTGTGTTTCTTGGCTTAATTCAACCTCAGAGATTCACCTCCAAAATGCTGACTGTGTAAACTTGCTGAAACTAATCTGAGTCTTTCTTTAAGCAAGTTCTGTCCTGATGGGGTTGCAGTCTCCCACCCCCATCAAAATTAATGCAAGCTCAAATACTGGGTGGAGTTAGTCCCTATGATTACTACAAGCCACTTAACCAAAATGAAACCACGAAAGGATTAGATTTTGATGGCTCTGTCCTCTTTAACAATCCTAGTAGCTCAAGATAACAACAAAACCAAAATGTATTATGTGCCTGTTCTGCAATGTGCACTGTACTAGATCATATGGATATAAGCAAAGATAATAATAATAACAACAACAACTGCTCCCACAAGGCCACATTATATGTTCAACAAATCTATGTGTCATACACTATTCTATATGCTGGAAAGCAGTGATCGCTATCTGTCCTTTTAAAAGTTACGTTACAGTGGGCACAAATAGGTAGTCTTTTAAAACTAAAAAAGTGCTAGACATGTAGCTCAGTGGTAGAGCACTTGACTAGCATACATGAAGTTTTGGGTTGGATCCCCAACATTGAAAGGAAGAGAAAGAAAGGAAGGAACTCAAGAAGAAAATAATATGATATTTTAGACAGTGATAAAGTTCTACTAAATAAAAGTTAAAGTAAGCTGTTAAATGAATAGAAAATGCTGTGGTGGAGAGTCTTGACATTTTAAACTGGCTAATCAGGGAAGATAAGGGTGATACAAAATAAAGGTGACTATCACCTGGGATATGAAGGTGAAGGTGAAGGTGAGGGAGTGAGCTAGAATTGCTCTCTCTGAAAGAAAGTAATCCATGCAGAGGGAAGAGCCAGGGAAAAGTGGACTGGAGTATTCCTGGCATTAGAGAACCAGCAAGGAGATAAATGAGGTGAGGAAGGAGAGAGTATTTGCAGATAAGACCACAAAAGGAATAGGGGGCCAAGTCATGCAAAACCTTGCTAAGCAGTGTAAAACCTTGGGTGTTTACTCGCAGTTAACCAGGAAACTATCTAAGGTTTTCAGCAGAGTAGTGACTTGGTATGACTTATAAATGTTTTAGTAGGTTCATACGTTTATCTCCTTTGATTAGTGAAGATGGTATCACAGTATTGCAGGCACAGATTGTGGCAGCGGACCAGAATAGCTGTCTTGGAGCTGGTGAGACAGGGTCAGAACTTGGATATATATCCAGTTAGAGCTTTTGGACTGTATGCAGCAGTTTACCAAAACAAATGCAGAATACTGGGGTCTCTCATGAAATTGACAGGAATCATGGAGAACCAAATTTGAGAACAGGAGAAGAACAAGACCAGGAACTGCCTAACCATCAGGACAACGCATGAACTGTTGCTTTTGTCTTCGTTCCACTCTGCTCAAGATCCAATGAACCAAGAAAGTTCAGTTTTCCAAGCTGAGACCACAGCCCTTTTCTTGGCTCATACCCATTAGTAGAAGGTGAGAACTCACTGCTTCTCTAGTAGGAGTGCGAGGTGGTTTCATTTGCCACCCCCAGTTCCCTAGGACTACACTTGGCAGAAGAGAGATAAAACTCAAAAAGGAAATCCATGTGATAACAGAAAAGAAAAGAATAAATGCTAAAAAGCCTAGCCTAGGAAGCTACATATATCCACTATAAGCTATGTAAAACCTAGTAGATAAAGGCTCTTTCACAAACTAACCCACACTTTTTACTGAAGACATATTAGTGGTGTCTCCATACCAGTTTACCTCTTTCTAGGTATGAATATAATCCTGGCATTTGCCAGACTGCCATGAAGACTGGCTTATTTTGTGATCAAGTAGTCACATTCACAAAGTATTCATTTCAAAGGCCCTAAATCTCCAGATCTACCATTTAAAAAAATTTTTTTAAATTATTAAGCCTACATATAACACATGACTACTGCACATCACCTTTCTCCAAGAAGTAAAGGAAGTGTATGTGAATTAGTTCATATAATGATAACCTGGTGAATTTATGACTGTTTTTTCAGCTGACTACAAACAGCTGTAAAAATGCCTGAATATTTCATCTTAAATCATTCTTTTCCCCTCTCTATGATAATTCCTTTCTTTGGAACAGAAAACATCATAGTCACTCATCCTTTTAGTAACAGAATATGCAAACATTACAGATCATGTCTCCAGGAGACAAACTGGGAACATAAACCTTCAGACCTTCCAGAAGAGCATTTGCTGCTCCAAACGAATCCATTTTGCCACCTACAAATGCAGGTGGCAAAGGCTTCAAAAGAAACTGACATTCCAGATCTTTATGTGAGATTTCTAGATTTTAAATTCTAAAAACTTTGGGGTTTGGGAATGTGTATGGTTTTATGTTTTGATATTTAAACACCGGACTAGAAACTTTAAAAGAAAAAATTTTTGAGCACTCTGTAGGCCAAATAAAACATCTAAGTGACCTCTGATCTCCATTCCAAATACCTTCCAAGAGTGATCAGATCCCAAAAGAGATGATTGTATCCCTTGATTTCTTTTACCTGTCTCCAATAACAACACAACCCTGTCTTCTCCCTCATGGGAACCAGATAAAGTCTATGGTAAACGAGTATGATTCGCTGAGAATTCCTTCATACTCCATCCGCAAACAAAATTATGATTGATTTTGGAGTGATCTCAAAATGACATTTTCCAGTGAAGATATGAAAGTTTGCTGGCTTGCTGCTCCCTGTATAAGGTCTAGAATCACAATAGGAATTTTGTTAAACTTTTTAGGGTGAGACCACCAGGCTGACAGGGGCGGGTGATGCGCAACACATGAATTCACCTAAATGAAGCACTTAAGCAATGACTCAAAGTAAAAAAACACTACGGTAAAATGGGGATGGGGATGCACAGTTGAAAAGGAGACCCTTTTTATTTTTTCTGTACTGGAAATTGAACCGAGGGCTTCACACATAGTAAGCTAATGTTCTAGCTCTTAGCTGTATCCATAACCTTTATTTCAGTTTTTAAGACATTATCTTGCCTGGGCTAGCCTCAAACCTTTACTTCTGCTGCCTCAGCTTCCCAAGTTGCTGGATTACAGGCATGAACTAGCATACCCAGCTAAGAAGTCCCTTTTCAATCCTCAGCCTCAACCTTCCACATCCCACCTTCCTACCGCCTTTAATTGCATGGCCTGGCTTTTTTAAGTCATCTGAGCACTATGAACATGAGGCCTCATGTAAGACAAAATGGACAAAAAAAATTATAGATGTGTGAATTTCCAAAAGCAATTGAGAGGAAATTTTACAGAATATGCTCAGAGAATTGGTGAGTCAGTAGAGATTTATGTAAATATTTTTAAAGATATTTATAAGTGACCTAATCCAGACAACTGGGCTTCCTTTTGCATTTTGCCCTCCAAACAGAGGAAGCTTTATTCACAATCTCTGCGTAAAAGAAACATGTTTTTCTGTCTCAGGTTAAGGACCTGTAGGATCATTTCCTTTCTACAATGTAAATGCACTTCGTGTGAATTGCAGACCACAATCATATGAGGGAACAATAGGACATTGCCCCTAGAAAGTGCCTTTCATCCTCTCAAAACTTTTACAAATGTTAACCAATTAATTGATAGGTAAAATCAACCTTTAAAATGAAATATGAAAACTGAAGCTGAAGACATTTAAAAGCTTTTCTACAAAGAGATTCAGTGTCTGAGTCTGAATTAGAACTTGGACCTTCCTAACAGGAGTTCAGAGATTCAACTCATGTAAACATTGGAAAGGTCAGCTGTTCATCAAAAACTTTTCCAACTACAGCAAACGTGTCCTTATTAAGTTTCTTTTGCAAAAGTTCCAAGGTGCTGAACACTCATCCATTGCCACCAATAATTAACAATCCCCAAAAGTCCAAATACAGAGAATTTTTTGTTGGCATTTTAAAACTTCAGACTATCTTAGCATCAAAGCATGAGGGAGTGGGAATGGGAAAAAAGTCAGACTAGGAAAAAAGACATCAGACTGTTTTTGTTTTTGTTGTTGTTTTTGTTTTTGTTTTTTTAGATTGGTCCTTCCCTGTTTTAAACAGGTTTATAGAAAAGAAGCCCTTTCAATAAGAACTTTGTGCTTCCTGGAAATGGGAAGAAAAGGTTTTTTTAAAAACCAAAACAATACTACTGGTGTACTATTTAAAACATCCAATAAAATCTAAAATTATAAATAGGCACTATAGCCATTCCTTATTCTATCTAGTAAACTTCAACTTGAACGTATCTGTCTGCACAAAGTTAAATTACTTCAGAAAATTACCTAAGCTCCTCATCTACCATGATTTTTTCCCTCACATTTTTTTCTGCACATTCCCACATGAAAAATCACAAGCCTAATTTAACCAAAAGCATTTATTGTGGGACTTGAGAACCAAACAGCTACCAGTCCTAAAAGGTGTCTCTGAGTCTCACACCTACATACTCTCTTGTACTCATTTCTACATGGCCATGTTTAACCTGACAGGGCTGCACGATGAGCTCTGTAGCACATCCGCAAGAAGACAGGACTATAGCAGGATTTAAACCTCTATGTCAAACATATGATTAACTTGAAACAAATGGTAGACCTACATGTAAAAAGCTATTGAACTTTTAAAGAAGAGAATCTGTGACATTGTTCTAGGGAAAATTTCTTAAGAAAAAAGAAAACATGGATAAAGCAAATAAAATTTAACCTCTTTGCTCTCCAAAAGACACAATTAAGACTAAAAAAAAAAAAAGCACAACAATCCATGGACTGAGAGAATATATTTGCAAAACATCAATTTGTTAAAGGGCTTATATCCAGGGTTGTGAAACATCCCCAACAGGCTCCAATATTATATATATATACAATTCAATAAGAAGACACGCAATCCAATTTTTTAACTGAGCAAAAGATTTGAATAGGCAATCCCAGAAAAGGGTATGCAAATGGTCAATGGGTTCATGGAAGATGCTCAACATCATTAGTCATCAAGAAATTGAAAATTAAAATCACCCAGTTACCACTGTGATTTTAGAACAGTTAGTTTAAAAGACTGGCAATGCCAAGTATTGGCAAGGATGGAAGCAACCAGAATGCTAATACATTGCTGGAGGAATGCAGCAGAGTACACCATAGTGAACCCCAGTGTGGCAGTATCTTGTAAAGTTAAACAGATTTCCCACATGACTCAGGAAACCTACCTCTTGATATTCACCCAAGAAAAGTTAGACTATATTTCCATACAATGAACTGCACATGAAAATTCATAGCAGCCTTATTCATATTCAACAAAGATGAGAAATAACCTAAAAGATCATCAGCTGACAAATGCATAAACAAATCAAGGTATAGTTGTAAAATGAAATACTACTTATTAATAAGAAGGAAAACCTATGGATACAAGCAGTACAGATAAATCTCAAATACTTTACATTAAGCAAAAAACAATCTAGACTCAAAAAGCTTTCATACTGTAGGATATTCTGGAAAAGGCAAAACCAGAGTGAGAGAAATCAGATCAATGTATACCTGGAACTAGGGGTCAGTGGAAAGGATAAAATGCACAGGGCACATGGTACTTTTCAGAGTGAGAGAATTTCTCTGTATCTTGACTGTGTTGGAAGTTATGTAGCTATATACAATTACCAAAATTCATCAAGCTATACACTTAAATGAGTGAACTTTATTATATGTAAATCATGGCTTGATAAAAATAAAGCTAAAAGGAAAATCATGCCTCAATAAAGCTAAAAAGATAAATCTCTGCATCAGGATATCTTCGTTTACTCCTGTTCTACAAAATTTTGCTCTTTGAAATAATCTGAGTACTTATCTTTGCAATTTCATAACAGATTCAAGGTTTCCTTTCAAAAGGAATCCATTAAACATTTTATATGTGTGATTTGTTATGATACTGTTTCAGGTTCGTAAGACATATCAGAAAACTGAACAATGATTTGACTCACTCCTTTGTCACTTTTAGAACACCATTTTTTTAGTTTTGAGAGGGAAGGCCTCTCCTGTAGTTGGTAATACTCACTATGCAATGAAATTCAGTTAAGTATTCATCAACTGTCTGTTACCTTGAACTCTGGAACCAAACCGCTAGGTTCTCATTGAGGCCTATCACTTCACAGTGTGACCTTGGACAAGTTACTTAACCTAAGTGTACTTCAGTTTCCCCATCTAGGAACCCTTATAGGGTTGTTCTGATGATTCAAATGAACTAATAGATTAAAAGTGCTGAGAACAGGGCCTCACACATAATTATCTCACCTTTATTATGATGTGTGGGATGCTAAAACTACAGAAAGGGATAAAATGAGGTTCACTTTCTTTGTTGTTGTTGTTTTTCTGAACTCACAGTTTGGTAGAGTAAGGGAGAACAGACTAATGACATATGGAAAGGGATACAAAGAGAAGAATGTTTTAAGTACTACGAGATCACGGCTGTGTGATCAATTCTTGGCAGTGGCAAGGAGCACGTGTCAAGGAACCTTACAAAGAACAACTAAGTTATAGTTGAAAACAGTAGTTCTTCAACCTGAAAAGAATACATACCACAGTAGTGATCACATACTGAATGCCTGCTACATGCGCTCTACAACTCTACACATTTTGCACAGGCCATTTCTCTTCTAATTGTGGCCATAACCCCACAAGACACATACTGCAGTACCTAGTCTACACCAGAGGAAACAGTGTCACAGATTGTGAATTACTTGCCTGAGGTCACAAAACTAGTACTATGCATCCTTACACAAGGATCAAATTCAGCCCTTCTAACTCTGAAACCAGAGCAGAGAAAGAAGCATAGCAACGCACGCAGTGGGTTTGGGAAAGTGCAAGAGCTCAGTATGGCTACAGCATAGAATTAGAAGGAGGAGTGTCCAGAGTCCTGCAACCAGTTCTATCACAGACAGGGGACTCCATTTCTGCACCCCAGGCAGGTCAGTTTTTAAGGCCTACTGCTTCAACAGATTTTATTTAATAAGCATAGTCCTCCTTTGCCAGATCTTGGTAGAAGTTTGTTAAAGTGTCATCAGTGACTCCATATGTCAGAAACCCTGGGGAGTATAGTAGAAATACAGATTTTTGAGGTAATACAAGCCTAAGGAATCAGAATCCCAAATCTGGGACCTGAACTTGCCTGTTTAACAACCTCCCTGGGTATTTTATTCATCCATAGAAAAGTTTGAAAACCCCATAGAGTATGGATTTTTTCAAATCCCTGCCTTTCAGATCTCCAAGAGCCAACCAAGCTCTCAAACCTCAATGTGCATATAAATCACCAAGAATCCATTTAACAATCAGATTCAGTCCTTTAGGGGAATGAGGGACTCAGTTCTGCAAGGTGTTGTGGACTCAGGACTCAGTTCTGCAAGGTGTTGTGGACTCGTGGATGGCACTAGTCCACTGGCCACATTTGGAGACACAGGGTTGAAGAATATCCTGTCCAGATTTCTTTTCTCTTCAACCATCCCTCTTGCTCTTCTGTTTAGCTCCAGACTACTTCTCCAGATGTATGCACTTTAAAACAACCTTCTATTTATTTGCTGTCTAAAAATTTTGTACCTTTGCCAAGAGGCAATGATCAAGTTATTTTATTCATATGCTTGTCACTGAAAAATAGTACTTCTGAAATTTTTTTTTCTTTGATGTCTGGAATTGCATCCTGAAATTCTGGGAGGGTCTAAGAGGACAGGCTAAGAGTATATAAAATAGAGGGATTGATGATAACACAGATGTGAAAAAATGACCTTTTCTTGTGGTATAATCCATGTAATCATCCATGGGGACTTATTACATTTTCTTCAACACACTCTTTTAAATAACATAATGAAATCAACAGGGCTGCCATCTCTGGACTCATCAAGGATTGACTAAGGAGGATTCTTAGTCAGAATGAATCTCCTTATTTAGAATCTAAGGAACCTGAGCATTCAGGTCTCCTGTGCAGACATGCTCTGGAAGCCTCTCCTTGCTGGCACTTCTGCAGAGAAGGAGCTGTGTGCAACTGGCTGCCAAGGCTTCAGCTCCCTGGCACCAGGCAATGGCAAAAACCACTCCAGCTGAAAGATGTCCTTTGCACTCAGGGTGAGAATGGCTGCTTTAGAAAATGGCTTGAAGTTCCTAATGCTTTTTTCTCTGTGCAATCATGTTTTTAAAGCACTAATCCTTGATCTTTTCCAAGACCACTGCTTCACATCTTTGCAGTGCCTTTCCTAATGTGTCTGTTAATCTGTACTCATTCTTGGATTTGCAATTCAGTTACTTTACCTCTGTGGTTAAAACTCTTCTGTCAATTATTCCCACTTAATTCAGATGAATTAAATAGGCACTTTCAGAAAGGGACTACATTACCCTCTCTCTGTCAAACGGACAGGACTGCATGCCAAGGGTTCCCTAGAGGCAACAGTCTTATTTGATTTGATGCATTTTAGGTGAATAAAATATAGTTTGCTCTGAAATTCCACATTTTTTCCCTGAAATCTTAGTTCTAAGACTAAAAAAGAATCTACCATTAAAATTTCTCTAACATTGTTCTTAAAAAACATGCTGTCAATGGAAAGACAGATCTACACTTTGAGAACTGAAATTAAAACACTCTTTGTTACTTAATAAGCCATTCTAGATGGAGTTACCCATGCCAAGGAGGATTCTTGGAAATTTGGAAAATCACCACAATTCAGTTTACTTCATTTTGTTTCCCTCCATTCTCTGCTTTCTTCTCTTTCTACTTCTCCCCTCTCTACAGTTGTTCATTTATTTAATAATTTTTTTCTTGAAAACCACCTATGTGTCTTATAGTGTTAGGTTCTATAATTATAACTTTAAATAAACCAAATATTGTCCCTGCTTTCACAAAATTTACCATCAATAAATGAAATAGAAATAAGCAATTACAACATAATATGTTTCATTATTGATTTAAAGTGATTACCAACCATTCTCAGCACAATTTGATGTTCAGTATCACTCAGTAGGTTTGGATTTGCAAGACTGGTTATTTCTTTGCACAGATCACTATGCCTGCAATTTGTGTAGATGACACTAGGAGACACAATAGAGTCCTAGATTAAGTAATATATGGTAGCCCCCTTGTCTGTTGTTGTGTCTCAGTGCTTATGTTCAAGTAACACTGATTTTTCTTAATAAATGACCCCCACAACACAAGTGTAGTGATGCTGATAATTCAGATATGCCAAAGAGAGGCTGTAAAGTGCTTCCTTTAAGATATTCCAAGAAAGAGAGACCATATTCACTTAACCTTTACTATAATTATCTCATTAGTTATTATTGTCAATCTCTTACTATGCCCATTTTATAAATTAAAGCAAAGCTTTTTAAATTTGTATGTATAGGGGGGGTGGGCAGCAGGGATCCTCTGTATGCTCATTGACTTTCCCCATACACATCTCTCAAAACATTTAGCACACAATTCAGTTTTTCTTTTTGTGCATAACATTTATTCTTTCTTCCCTCCCCCTTTTTTAAACTGAATCTCATTATTTTAACTCCATCCAGTCTGGTCTCACACTCCTGAGCTCAAGTGATCCTCCTGTCTCAGTCTTCCTGGCTGCTGCTTCTTTTTCTATTACCTTTCTTTTCTTTTTTTTTTTTTTTCTTTTTGTTTTTGTTTTTATTTTGTGGTGCTATGCAGGTACTCTGAATTTCAACTACGTGAAATTCAGGTTAAAAGATATTTAAATCCATAAAAATAAGTCAATGCCTTCCAACACACGATCTTGATTCCTGTCTGTTCTCATTCAATTTAATGAAGTTTTGCTTCTTAGGCTTTCTTATGATATAATAAGAAATATATATTTGGTCCTTTTCCCCAGTTCCTGAAACAGCTTCCAAATAAAACAATCGAAATTTCCTAAGGACATGGGAGTGAGAGCATCTTTTGTCATTCATAAAAAACCATTTCCAACCATACCTGAGTTTATGCTAAGGAGAATCAGTGGATGTGGGCTGTTTACCAGAGGAATCAACTATGTGATTGAAAGGTTAGAACTTTCTGCTGCATTTGCAGGGATAGAAGTAGGGCTAGAGATTGAGTCAAATACCAGTGGCCAATGATTTAATTAATCATGCCTACAAAATAGAAATGAAAACCCTAAACAAAGAGATTGGGAGATCATCAAGGGTGGTGAATTTATCTACATGCTAGCAGGGTGATACATCCCAAACTCCATGGGTCCAAAACATTCTGGATCCTTCTGGATCTTATCTTATATACTTGTTCATCTTACTGTTTATTTGTATCCTTGATAAGATCCTTATGATAAACCAGCAATAGTGTTTGCCTGAGTTCTATGAGCAGTTAGTTATAGCAACTTGATGAAGCAGAGGAGAGGAGGAAGTCATCTAGCCAAATTGGACAAGAGCATGTATAACCCACTGCTTGCAACTGACATCTGAAGTGGGTGGGATTGAATCCCAACTTATAGGGTCTGCAATAAATCAGGATAGTGTTAGAATTAAATTGAATAATTGAAGTGCAATTGGTGTCTGAAGAGAATAGGGGAATCCCTGGTGTGGAAAACCCACACAGGTGTGCTAGTGAGTAGAGAAACAATATTTCAATTAGGCCTGAACAAAAATTTTTGACCTTTTAAATTGGAAACAGTTGGTCTCTACTCAGCTGATTGCTTTGGAGCTACTGAATGACATTTACTTTCGATCTTCTCCATGGGATCAGACGACTTTTTAACCATCTGGGTCCCTCGTTGCCTAGACAGGCCCCATTTCCCCACCCCATATCACCCAGAACCAAGTGTCCTCACCTTTCCACCTGGAAGGTGCTCCATCTTCACAGACACCCTCTCTTCCCAGTCCTGGCAAATTCCTCATACCTCAGCTGGAATAAAAAGAAAAGTAGGTTAAAGTGACATGACTGTTAAGGAAATTATCCAGACATCATCTCTTCAAGTCACGAAAAACCATGACCCTTGACCACCCTTCCAGAAAATTCACTCCAAGCCTTTTTCTGAATAGCTCATTTATTTATTTTTTTATGTTGTTGTTGTTTTAATTGGTTCAACATCATCTTACATAATCAAGTGATTCATTGCTTCACATTCATATATGCATCCCTGTTGACAGAGCTGCTTAAATACAATCCTTGTCCAGGATCTCCCAGCTTCTCCCACTCCCTGATCTCATGACTCCTCTCTAGTTCCCCCAAATTACGGATATAAATGACTATATATGTAATTTAAACATTAAAATTACTAGACTTATATGCCTGCCCGGGTATATTTGGGGTTCTCATGAGAGTCAAGTGTACTCTACACCATTAAACACCCTCCTTTTTCCCTCCCTTGTCTCCCTCCCTTTCTCCTCTGCCCACCCACTCACTTCATAGCTATAGTCCCCACAGCTTATGTGTTACTTCAGATTTGTTGGGTCTATTAAATAAACTTGACTAACATTCACCCTATCTTAGGTTTTACCCTAGCTTCCACATATGAGAGAAAATATTCAATCCTTAAGTCTCTGGATTTGAAGAATAGTTCATATAATGTTATTATAACAATGATGTGTACATTAAAATCTTTATCAGAGAATTACTGTTATTGATTTTTTAAAACTATATCTTATATATCTCAAAATATTTGAGATGAGCTGCAAAAAAGCCAAATATACAATTAAGTTGTAAGATCACACACACACACACACACACACACACACACAAAATCATAAAGGTGAAAAGAGAAAGAGAAAAACTCAAAATACTGAGCACCAGTCAATCCCCATCATTGAAATTCAAGGAAATTGGCCTTATAGACCATCTACAACCTTGGGAAAGTGTTATTTGGTGTTGTGTCCAACACCTCCACCCTTTCACTATAATCTGAGTCCTTTGGAAACTGGAGATGTATTTAGTCATCTTTTTTATTCAAGGGGCCTTTGCAAAGTGTTAGACAGAAACTGAATTTCCAGTAAGAGTTTGTGGAATTCATTCTGGATTTCTAAATTCCCTCTTTATGTGTGTGTGTGTGTGTGTGTGTGTGTGTGTGTGTGTGTGTGTGTGTGTGTTTTCTTTTTTAAGGGATGGAGAGCTTGAGAAAGAGGACGTTATTTTTTAATTTTTTCATCTGTTTTTTTGTTTTTCCTCCTGGGGATTGAACCCAGGTTCTCGCCCATGCCAGGCAAGCATTGTACCACTGAGCCATGGCTCCAGTCCCTCTCTCTATTTATTTTTTTAAAAAATTCTAGCATTTTAATGTGTAATTTAAATGTACTGAAATAGAACCATTTTTAAAATATAGCTTTATGTGGTTCTTTCCCAATATATTAAGATATTATTTTATAAAAAATATTAAGATGTGACTCTTCCTAAAATGATTTGTGTTTTTAAAAGGCAGGGGCAATAGCCTCTCTTTTCTGTACTCTCATCAGTTTTCTGCCCCAGAGTCCTCACATAACCCCTCCACCCATCAGGCAACCTTGACACACATGGGCGGGAGGAGAACACCATCTTCAAGCCCCTGTCTTTTTCCCTCCCTCCTGCCACTACTCCCTCTGCCTCTTCTCAAGGACATTGCTCCCGCTCCCACAGAGAAACAGTAACAAATGAAGAACTAACATTTTGAATTTAGAAGATTCCCATGTTGCTGCGAGCGATCTTCTGCTGCTGCGGGAGGCTCCACTTTGGTCTCCAGCATTACATACTGCTGCTCCAGGAACTGCCCTTTGTTGAAGGAGGAGAACTTCTTTGAAGGATCTTGATCTGCTCCTTCTCCCAAGTACTACGAACGCCTTGGATATGGGGTCCACCTCCATTTTGAGGGGTCTCAGCAAGCTCTGGTTTATGGTGATTGTTGTGATGCCCCCTACACAACCTGCCCAGCTGTAGCTGCCACTCAGACCAATGCTGGTGCCCAAGCTCCCCTGGAAGCTACTGCCCACCTGGGAGAAGCTGGAGGAGCTGATTCAAGCACCGGGCCCACTGGTGTATGAACGGCTGCCAAAGGCCCGGGGCCAGAGGTGGACACCTTGTAGGATTTCTGGGTCACCCTGTTGGACATGGTGGAGGCGGGAGTGAAGGCAGGCGGGCCTGCTGCAGCTGCCTCAGAGCCTGTGGGGGAGACGCTGTCAGAGCGGAGTGTGGGGAACCAGAGACCCACAGGAAGCTCTGCCCTAGCCCTCACCCACCCCAGGAACCCCCTCTTTTGCATAGGGTACCCCCTCTTGCACATGCCCTAAACCTGAAACTAATTCATTTTTTCCAAAATAAAGCCTCACCTGACCCTGCCAACTGGCAAAAATAAATAAATGAAATTCCATTTCTTCTTAGAAGATGATTAATGTCAAATGATACTTGTAAATTTTATCACACAAAATTTTTCTTAGAGCCTCACAGCCTTATCATTCTCTAGAAGATTCCAGACTACAAGGAAAAATGGTAATGCTTTCCATCTTTCAGTTTATCTTTTGAAAATGTTAACTTTATGTTAAAGCAAAAGCTGATTACATTTGCTTTTTGTCATGTTTATTACTTCCTAATTCAAATATCACTAACACCTGTACTTGTCCAAGCATGTTATAAAATATCACAATTTCTAATCCTTGATCAGTTTAATCTTAAACGCATCTTAAAATATTTCTGCCCTCCAAATTTTAAAACATTTTTATTGAAAAACAATTAATTATATGTTCACCTTTGATGGGAACTTTCTATGACACAGATTTTTGTCTGTTTTATTTATGCATATTCTCCCAAGCACCTAGACCAGTGCTTTCCATAAAAGATACTAATTAAATATTGGCCAAATAGGGTTGGAGTGGTGGGTGGCTTGGCGGTTATGGCACTTGCCCAGCATGCGTGAGTACGAGAGTTCAAACCCCAGCACCATGTACACAATGAAGTCTCAGATCAACAAAGGCCACATGAAAAACTAAGTAAAATTGATTCTCTCTCCCTCTCTCTCACTGTCCCTCTCTCTTAAAATAAATAAATAAATAAATATTTGCCAAATAAATAGCAATACTTTTCTTATCCCATGGTTATTATCTTCACATTTGAGCAGTCCCTCATTCAGCCTTCTATTACAAACTGGCAATTTCTTGAGGAGATCTTATTCATTTTGGTAAAGCAATGTAACTCGACAGAAGACATTCTCTGACAAGAGCATGAGCTTCTAACCCACCAAAGGTCAGCTAAATTCTGGGACTCATCACATTAGCATGATCTTGAATTGAAATTGAAGGGAGAGCATTTAGAAACCCCTGAGTTACCTCCCCACTCCCCTCAAGCTACATTATACCCTTCTCAATTTGCGTTTGGTTTAAACAACTGAAAGAAAAGAATCCAAAAGAGACAAATTGAAGGCAAAAAAAGTGATTGGAAATTAAGGGCTATAGAGTTGAAGGAATTTAAATAATTCAGTCAGGGGAAAAACACTAGAGGATAAACTGTTATAAATGAAACTGGTCAAGCAAGAGGTAGATAAGAAAGCAGCCAATGACTGTACAGCTGGTGGGAGAACAGGGTAGCTAGACAGCTGGGATCAGAAGTTCCAGGCAGCACAAGGGACACTGTCCAAAGGATATAGCAAACTGGACTCCATGCAGCTGACAAAATTTGCAAAATTACAATCAGGTAGGCAATAGTTCTATGGCTCAGGGCAAGCAATAATTATAATGACAACAACTTACAGAGCACTTTCTACCTAATTTACACATGTTATCTCATTTAGTTGTCACATTTCTGTGAGGCAAATACTACTATTTCCTTGTGCTTCAAAAGAAAAAAAAAACTTAAGCAAGTTAAAGAAATTAAGAAGAAGATCAAAGGAATGGTTAGGGCACTTGCCCAAGTGCAGTGGACAGCTATAGATGCTTGGACTTTGTGTGAAATGAAGGCTGGAAAAAAAACAATTCGGATGCAAAGACAGCTGGGGAGAGTCCTCACAAGGCAACTCTGACCCTTTATCACATACCACAATATTTATTGAGTTGAAACAGAGAGTAGAAATCAACTTAATTTTATCAACCTAATCTTTAAGGGAAAAGGATGCACTTCTGAAAAACACTCCCCAAAACAGGTATGGGCCATAGAACTTGTTTTTGTGAAACTAAAGGTTAATAGGAATGAATATCAAAATCAGCTGTTATCTGGGGGGCAGGGACAATCTGTAGGCATCCAAGGGTGCATCTGAATGACTTGGAGGTATAACTGCTTGCAGGCACATCTCCTTCTGCTGTCCCAGTTTCAC